>JAPMOR010052359.1:0-17155 GCA_026543865.1 Argiope aurantia | reverse complement strand
TCCTAGATACATTTCTTTTCTTCCATGTCTTGAAGTTACCTGAAGAGAATCTAGAAAATTTGAAGTAGTGGTGGAGGGGTCAGCAGAAGGTAATAGAAAGAAGAAAAAAAACTATCCATCAGGTGCAGTGAGACGTCGCTTTATATCGTTTGCTGAGAGTGACGGGGAAAGAAATTCGGTCTGATGGGGAAATGTTTGTAGGATGTTGGCAGAAAAGAGGGAAAATACGAGGTAAATGAATAAAAAATGTTTTGATTAGAAAATCGAAAGGATGACATGGTAAACGTCACGCCAGCCAAGAAGACTAATCCATCAAAAGAAATATCTCTTTTGCGATAAACTTACTTACCTTTTGTAATATATTTTTAAAGTAATATGGTACTTCCAGATTTATGAGGTAACTATATTGTGTAACTTTTGCAACTGTGCAACTTTTTTTTTCATTCGAAAATAACGATGTCAGGCAATAACGATTTTATTTTCTTTTGTTTTGAATTCATCAAACTATCATATATCAATGCTGGATAATTAATTTTTATTAATCAATTTTAACATTTTCAATCAACGAAATAAAGACAAATATCAATTCTTATGGCAGGTTGATATTTTTATACAAAAAAAAAATAAATAAATTTAAAAAGCAAAGGTATTCTTCAAATATATATTAGAAAATTTAACCTATCCAAACTGGCATAAGGGACACATTTTTGCCCGCAGAAACCTGCAATTGGAAGTATCTGAAAGACGAGATATCTCTTAGCGGTAGCGTTGAAAGTGTTAAAATATACTTTTTGATTTTTTTAAAAATTTCTTTAAATAGCACTTTTAGATGTGAAATAAATGAAAAAAAATTGTAAATTCATATTTCCAGTCTTCAATCATTGCATTCAACTACCAGCTGGTACGCGAAGTATATTCAATATATTTATTTTCAGTTAAATCTCTACGATATAACCAAATCCATGCCATGAAATTATCAGACAATAAAAGCATTGTTAATGTTATGTGTTCATTTATTAACACATAATAAATTCTTAGTATTTTTTTTGTTTCTGGGCATGGTTCTTTTCGTTTTTATTTATATAGATTCCATATAATCAATAGGCCGCGGTGGCCTGGTGGTAAGGTCTCGGCTTCGGAACCGGAGGGTTTCAGGTGCGAGACCCGATTCCACCGAAGAACGGTCGTGTAAGGGGGTCTGTTGCATGTTAAATCCGTCCTGACCAAACGTCCTCCCACTGGTGTGGTGTGGAGAGGGGGTGCCAGCTCAAGCGTCGTCCTCGTCATCTGACCGCGTTTCAAAAATACAAGGTCCGTCCCAAAACAACCCAAGTGTTGCTTCAAACGGGACGTTAATATAACAAAGCCAATTCATATAATAAATAGTCCGTTCTTCGTCTGCGGTGGACTAGGGGTAGCCGACCTTTTTGCATTCACTAGTTCTTATCTTTTCACATTCTCTAGCGAATCCAAGACTCACTGGTTTCTTCGTGTAATCAGGAACGAGGCTTCGCTGAGGTTAATGGAAAAGATTTGCGAAATCACGGGATAGATTTGTGAGGAAATTCTGAGGAGGCTAAGATGTTGTATCTGTGCTCTAGGTTGTTTGCAGTTTTGTTTTAATTGATATTTTATTTATGTAATTACTCCAGCGCAGCTGCTAGTTTTTGTTGTTATAGAGGATTATAAATGTTAAAAAATTGTGTACGTTTCTGCTCATATTTTTGATTTACTTTTCTAGTGAAGCTTTTGTTTTATGCTTTTGTCATTCGAGATCTGATCTGTTTCGTGCTTTTACATTATATTTATGTCATTCACTTATTACTTTCTTTGTTTAATGGGTGCTTTAGGTATTGGTACATTGTTTGATAATGATGTACACTATATTATATCCCCCGTCCTTTCGACATTGTGGTATTATTTTTACTTTTATGTGTGTTAATGTTTTCTTGATGTATGTTGTAATTTAAGTCTCTTGACTCCGGAATCGGACTATTTACTATTTAATTTAAATATTTTATTTTAGTCAAAAGGACTATAATATAAACCTTTAATTACCATTCTTATTCTGGCAATGATAATAAGCATGTCAATAATTAAATAATGGCTCTTTACCTAGCGTCCTTCAAGGTCTTATACCTTTTCGGGTCGTCGTGGGGCAGACTGTGACCAGGACCTTAAAACCGTATTATTTTAATTGTTTTAGAACTGTTCTGTTCATCCGTGGACATAAATCTTTCAAATAATCCGCTCCCTGATATCATTATATTATTAAAATCATACATCTATCTTTCGTGGTATTGTAACCTTCCTTTTTCGCTAAATAAATAAATAATTGTTATATGGACAATATAAAGAATTGTTCTTCTTTAGTTAAAGAAAAAAGGAAATCATACACTGTATGAAAATGATGAAGGAGATTCCGTAGAGTATGAAGGTTTATATCGTCGCAAGAATTGTAATGTGGGAAATCAATTAATAAAAATGCGGGTACTTATTTAGTACATCCATTTGATAAAAATACTACATGGTGTGGTCAACAATATTTCATATTGGTGAACGAAATAAATTCAATGGTAACAGTGGCCAATACATGATCTGAGAGGTGCGAGAAAATAATTCATGATCAAGTCAAAAGTTATTGCTGAAGAATACCAGCTTACAATTCATCACATTGAACCTTTCAATCAATCTTTCATGTACAATTATTGCTTGTTCTCCATTTTTTAACTCCTAGAAAAAATTATAGACTAAATTTTGATTTATTTTGCACAGAGCACTATTTATCAAAATCCGATGCGTTGTTTTAAAAATTTCACATATTTCAGCTTAGTAAAATATTTAGTATAAATTTTATATTTCTGCTTAGTAAAACGATTTCTATGAAATGCATGGAAACCTCTTGAGAAGATAAATATGCATGAACATATCGATCATACACAGCAGAAGACTAAATATCCTTTAAAATTTCGCATATAATTTCAGCCAGCTTTACAAAAAAAATTTTAGAAGAGTCGTCTGCAGATGAAAGGAAATTAGAAACGCGTCGCGATGAATTATTTAGAGTCTGTCGCTGGCAATGACAACTGGAAATCTCAGGAGATATTTTTCGGCTTCTTTATCGACGATGTAATCAGAACATTCGAATTATCCTGAATTTTGAGTAAGCTTTCATTCGGGGGCAGGTAGTCTCTTCCATGCGTCTTTTTTTAAAATCTGTTATTACTGCTACACTCTAAAGATTTATTTGTGATAAAATTTTCTTCACAATCTCTTGTGTAATTTCAATAATCAGACTTGCAAAATTGAAGACATTTGCCGACGAAACCACAATTTAAAAGTAGAAAATAAACAATTACTTATCAAGAAAATACTTAAGGATTAGGTGTTTTATTTGCCACAATAGATAAGAAAAGATAATTCATAAATATGAATAAGGTAGTTAGAAACTATAAATTTTCGATTTTATTATGTCAATTAAATCAATTTAGGGAATTGATCGTTAGTTTAAAAATCTCTAAATTAGGAAGTACTTCAAATAATTCAAAAAACTACTCACACATTAGCATGAATACCTCCACATCCCAATTGCTAAGGTATTTTGGACACTTTTTTTCTCAAGATATTCATAAATAATACAATTTAAGACATATAGCAATAAAATAAATGAACAAAAAATCAAATTGCGACTTTTTATGATCAAACATATTAAGGATTTGATTTGATTGACAGCATGTTTCAAAACAGACAAGCATATTTCATTAACACGTATAAAAATTCATCCCCGTTGAAAATTGCTCGCACATCATATAACATTATTAATATCCATGTTTGATTATTTTGAATAATTTGCTTGATTTAAATTTTAAGTTATTTAAATATGATAATACACAGATTTATTTCAGACAATTTGATATTTTTTTCGCAGTTTAGCAATTTTACCTCAAGATATTGATCGATAATCCCGCTAATAAGCTATAAAACAATGAAAAGACAAGGCAAAAGAAATCAAATCACGACTTTTTATGACCAAACATATTAAGAATTTGATTTATTGACAGCATTTTTAAAAATAAGCAAGCAACTTTTACCAACAAATGCAATGAAAATTCATTCACATTCAAAGTTTCTCGTAGATCATACAGCATAAATAATGTCCATGTTTGATTATTTTTATTCAAATTCTTATTATTTAAGGTTATTTAAATATGAAAAACATATAAAAATATATGAAAAAATATAAAACATGTAATATGCATAACAATGTTCAGAAAGTTTAAACAAATAATTGATGAATTACAAAAATATGACTATAAAATCTATAAATTTTTAAAAAATAATAGTTTTTATGACTAAATAGTTGACTGAAACAATAACTTAGACTTTGTTTTCAATATACGATAAAAAAAATATCGTAATTTTTCAATATACGATATTTTTTAAAATATACGAAAGATATTTTAAACACACTACTCAATTTACACTATGTTCAGATACATTTCATAATGTGAAAAGTATGAAATTGCATTTTTTATTTAATGTATTGTTCGTAAAACCAAACTGACAAGTTGAACATAAAATTTAGTCTTATGAAGCTAACAAAGCTAAAATTATATGAATATTATTGTATTTTTCTTTTAGTTTTCATATGGAATTTATCAAAAACAACATATTTATAGGCGCAACTTTATGTAAAAGGAAATTCAAGAATCCAAAGAAGAAGAATCAGCAAAATTTGAATTTTTTTAATCGGAGGAAAATTGAAATTAATAAAATTACACTGCAGTAAAAAGTGAATCAATGTAAGTTATTAAGCTTTTCAAATAGAATATTCAAATTCTTCTCTTCTCTACATTCAATTTATGTGCAATTAATTGCAAAATCTAATCAATTTAATTTCAAAATCTCAAAGGACCGAAATGCTTTCAGATTTATTTTATACGAAATTATACGTCTATTTGCTTAAAGAGCTCATTTTTTGGAAGATACACTAATTATTACAAAAATTACAAAAACATATAACACTACATTAATAGAAAAAGCTTCGGAAGTGAAAAGAAATTATTTTAATACTCTGTTTTCATAACATAATTTCTTCAAAACTATTTAATATAATCAAGTTAAAAAATTAGTTAACAAGTAAAAATAAATCAAAGAAGGAGTCATGTATAGGGAAATATTATATTGAGCATTGTGTTTTTATTTTATATGTTTAGTTTCTTGTCGAAAAGTATGGCTTTACTATTTTAAACAGTTCGTTTCACAGAATTTAGAAATATAATGAAAACTGAATTATGAAAAAAACGCAATTCTTAAAATAATATAATTCACTGTAAATGGAAAGGAGAAAATATAATAAATCACGCCACAATTCAGAAAGAGAAATACTATACAATCATCCATAAGAAAAAAATATATTTCTTTTGTTGAAAATAATTATAAACATATCTTGTTATTCCTTCAATTTTTAGACATTGAAAAGTTTTAATAAATATATATAAACAATATTTATATTTTTTTTCTACAAGAAACGATGTTTCATGTAAAATGAATTATGGTTAACCAAAAAAGACAAACTACATCAAAGCCCAGTGGATGAATATTATATTCGATGGTGATAATGAAAAAAAATTTCTTTTCTTTTCTTGTCTTAGAACATTAAAGATACTCAAATTCCCCTTTCTGAAAAAAAGAAGCACTTTGAAGTTATTTTTAGTAGCTTCAGAGAGATATGGAGGTTTTTCTATTATTTTTTTCATTCCTTTCAAAATTTTCTATTAAACTAGAATTGACAGAAGCATGTTGGAGGAGTATTTTTAAAGATAAAATTACTAAATACGAATAGTATGATCTTTAATAAGGATGATAGAATGCACAAAAGAATGCACGAAGATTTCACAGAAAAATAATGGGGAGACAAAAAGGGAAACCTTAAATCTGCTTTGAATTATACATAATACCATTCAAGTTCTTTAATTAGTTGTGGTAAAATTACTATTGCATTTTTAAAAAAATATTTGCTATGCATTTAAATGCCAAAGTAACTTTTCTTTATTTACTATAGGAATTTCATTTGTAAAGTGAAAAGTGTTTTCAACAGCAAGTATTATATCTGGTATAAAATTTATAATTCATTGGAAGGTTAAGTCGTTTACATTAACAAATAAATGAATATATCTGCTCCTTAAAGCATTTTTTATTAGCTAAGTGCAAATAATAAGCTATCGTCAAGTTAATAATTATAAATCCATACAGCCTGGAAAAAGACTTCTAAATAAAGTAACACCAAAATTATAATAAATGATAATTAAATGCTATAAAAAATATAATTAAATAAATAATTCAAACAAACATCAAAATATTTATTATTTTAAAACTTTTAGTGAAAATATTTTTATTTTATTATAGTTAAAATAAAAATAAAAATATTAAAAATAGTGTAATTTGAAAATTTAAAAGAATATATAATACTTTTCATGCATATCAATGGTTAAAATTATTATAAAATAAAGATGAAGAAAATGAAATAGGGATTATAAAAAGGCTAATAAATGTAGCTTTAAAAGAATGTGTATTATTTTTCATTACTATCAATCTTTTAAAACCATAAGGAAATAAAAAAGAAGAAAATAAATTTAAAATATATATATATATAAAGAGAGAGAGAGAGAACTGATATTTATCATTATTAGCAGTTTTTAAAATATAATGAAATAAAATTGAAGAAAGCAAAAAGAAAATTAAAAAATAGGATTAAAAATGCATAATGTTTGCAAATATTCAAGCAATAATATTGAAAATAATTTTATATGTATTTAAATTTTAAAAATAATATTTTTAGAAAAAAATATCTTAATTTTTTTTTATCGTCCGCTTTTTTTTTCTTCATAACATTAAAAAAAACTAATTTATAAGCTTTTGGTTTGTAAAACATACACATATTATATATTTGTATATTCAGAGCAGTACTAAAGTCAAAAATAAATTTTATGCATGTACAGACCATACTGTTTTTTTTTAAATTTGGATTACATAATGCTTCTTGCTGAAAAGTCCATTGTTTTCTTTGATTGTTGTAATCCTTTCAAGCATGACGTGTTCCCATTGAAGTGTTGATGGAATTATTATTTCTATATTTGAGAGTAATTATAGGATTTTCTTTTAATTTGGCCTTCGTCGTGCCTAAAACATATATAAAATTATTTTATATATTATAAAAACATATATTTCCTCTTTTTATTAAAATTGTAATATTCGTCTATGGAAATGTATTTTACACAAAAGAAATGTGAAATAGTTACATCAATTTCATTTGATTATGTTTGTTTGTTTTTATATGAGAAAAATTATATGTGTGTGTTTTTTAACTTTAATCTATTATATTCGATACTTAGATATCTCTGAAAATTACAATTTGCCACTTTTTTTACTATTCAAAAAACTTATTTGATTAAAAATAACTGTTACAATTACAGCTATTTTAATTTTCTTTCTTGGCTAATGAAATTATTTATCAGATAGAATAGAAGAAATATACTTTAACTTCGGTTTACTACGTGATTAGAAATATAAACATTACACTTATTTAAACAGGTTAAATAAAACAGAATTTAGCGCACCAACAATAGATGAAAAGGATTTTAAATTAATTGGGTTTACTTATTCAGCAGTGCAATTACATATCCTTGGCTTAATTACATAATATTTGATACATTTAACATTTAAAGGCGGAGTTTAATTTATTAATAACTTAAGAAAACTAAATAAACCCAAGAATGTAAATTGTACTAAAGGGCCATAATTAAATATATAATGAAATATTTTCTATATGATATTATGTTTGTATTGCATAATATTAATAAGATTTTCGCTAATATGGCTTTTCCACAATTAATCATTGATTATTTCAATGTCTACATTTCCATTCAGTTTGTATTCAAATTAATTTACAAAGAAAACGAATGCGCTTGCAGTTCATATTATTTTTAATACTTAATTCATTAATTTTTTATGTGTTTGAAACAATAATTGTGCGCTCTTGAGAGCGACTAAAATATTGAGTAAAATCGCGTATCCATACCTTTTCTTTGAGAAATTTGTTATAAAAGCTTGGATTAAAAGTTATTTCTACGTAACGAAACTTTATTAAGTCTAATTTTTCCTCCACCATAACGATTTCAAAGATAATTTTTTTTAGTCAAAATAGTGAGATAGAAATGTAAAACATCAAATTAGTAGGAAAAAAGTACCAGATTGATCTGATTTCTCGGATTTTACCGGCGGTTTATGATTAGCGAAATTTAAAAGAGGTCTTTAATAAATTAAACTCTTTATCTATATTTTCTGAATGAACATTGAAAGAATATCTAAGTTTCTTAATGTTTTTTAGGATGACTTCTAATAGTCGTTATATAGTTGAATCTTTTTTTTTTTTGTAATTAAGAAGAATAAAAGTTTTTGCAAATTTATAAGTGTATTTTTCCGACACTCCACAGGCCAGAAATATCATGAATTTTAATTAATTAAAAATTAATCGAGATTTTAGCATTTAACTATAAAGACTTACACAAATATTACAGCTAAACATTTTATGCCAATTTAAAAATTCATAAAATGGCTGCATGTTAGATAATTTATAATTCCTTTTCAAAAAATAGATATATTTGCATTATAATATAGAGAAACTATTATATTGTTAATAAATTGCGCCATTTATGATACACAAAACGTTCTTTTGTGCAACATTTGCTTTTTTCAGTTTTACAAGGCAGATAATTGAATCCAAAGCAGACAAATAGAGAAAATAGCTATTTCTTGAGTTGTAGGTTGTTATGAAAAAAATGCGTAATCAAAATTTTAATTTGGTTTTTAATTAGAAATCCAGAGGAAATTTTCAATTTATCTCAATAAGTGTGGAACATATTATTGAAAGACACTTTTTTATATTACATTCAAATTTAAAAAAACTAATCTTTTGTTAGAATGTAAATTTTATTTTCATATAATGTTTCTTTAGTTTTAATAAGTTTTAAATAATGTTTACACAAGTATTACAATATACTTCCCATTCTTTTAATTACTGCACTTTATACTCACAAACTTTACCATGACATTGAACAAAGTATTTATGTACATATTGCCACTACTATATAATTTAAAACCATAATTTAAAGACAATAATTAAAGCTAAAAAAATCGCTCTGATATTTTCTAATCTGTAACACAGTTGAAAGCAATTACAAAATGAATATTTTCATTTTTCAAATATTAATAACATCTGATTACATGAAAAAAATTGTTCTATTAATAAACTTCGAAACTTATGTAAAGAAAACAAACTATTATTACATTTCAAAATAAAATTAATTATTATATTGTATATATAGATAAATTATATTTACAAATAAAACATTGGAAAATAGATGTTTGGGAACTTTTTTAACAATTTTTACTAAAATTTCACTTATTAAATCTGTAAAGTTTAAAGAATACCCGTTAAAAAGTTATAATAAAATATTAAATACACCATTTACTTCATAACTAATTATCTTAGTTCATAAAACCCGAAGCATGAAATAAATAACCATCGCAGAATTAAATTCAAATTCTAATTATGCTGATGCAAGGCAAAAGCGACAGATTAAATCAATATCTTTCCATTTATCCTTTTCATTATTCGATAACCTAACTCCGCCAGTTTTGCCTCCAGCTCCTTGCGCGATAGATTTTCCTTTTAAAAAAACTTCATTTCTTTCCTTTCACCTCATCAAAAGTGAAAGGAAAGAAATGTAACGCTTCAAGAAATGGCAGCCTTTTTTATCATGCAAAACTTATTACTTTTCATGATCTTAACATGGAGCCTAAGGCTGAGATTTATTTTATCTATTATGAGCAGGAAGTCGCTGACTTATACTAATGATTGCATCGTTATTACTTCTTTAAGAAATAACCATTTATAGAGCCTTTTTGAGACAACCAATTTTTAATTCTTTTTCTTTAAAAACGTATTTAACGAATCAAAAGAAGTGCAGATTAGACAGAATTATTCAGAATCATGCGAGTTATTAATTTTTAAATTTAAAGATTATTTCCTTCAATTTGAGTACTAATTTATAAATGGAAGTATAAAGAAAATTTTATTTAAAAAAGTATTACTGATAGATTAATTACTGTAATAATAGAGGTTTCTCTGAAGTAATTGAAATTTTAATGACTAAAACATTTTGATATAATTATGTTAAAGTTTTTAGTGTTTAATTTTTAATTTATTTTAATATTTATGTCAAATTAAAATAATGGATTGAAATTCAGAGGTCGCATGTCATATCATATTGTGTTTATGAACAGTAATTTGTCCAAAATAATTAATAACTGAAAAGTGAATACGTGCACTTAAGTTGTACTGTTTAATAATAATATAATATTATAATTGGAACTTTAAATAATTCCAAAAATCTAACTTTTGCCGAATGAGAGAATAATATCTTAAAAGTTATCCTTATTGTTAAAAAAAATATTGCTTACATCTTTTTTTTTATTTATTTAGATACGTTCTGAATTATATCTAAATAATTTTCATTAGCAGATAATTAAATTGAAAGATAATGACTACAGAATAGAATTAAATAAATTCTTTAAAAGAAACATAAAATGTTGCCAATTTCAAAAATAAGCAAACAATAATAATTTGCAGAATAAAATACAGAAAAATACGCTCAAAATAAAAATTTTAAAATTTGAAATTAAAAAATTTAAAATATTTATGAAAAAATTCGTGTCATATCCTAATCTGTCGCGCTATCTTTTAAAGTTAAATATTACATCGTCTGCATTTATCAATGGCCGCGTCATTGGCACAATGGTTGATGTGTTTCGATAGATGTAAAGTGCTAAATGCAAAACTTTCCGTTATTTTCATAATTTTTATGCAAGACAGTTATTTGCATTTTAATTAATAACTTTGTATTATTATTGTAACATATTTCCTTTTTACCAAATAATCAATAAAATTTTCAGTAAACATATATCAGATTTCATGTAAAAATTCTTTAAAGCTTGCAATTAAATCGGGGAAAAAAGGTAATAAACAAATACATAACATCATTTTTTTCATCTAGAATAATATTATATCAGAATAAGGTTTTTTTTTTCATCCCTAAAATGGTAACTTAAAAAAAACATTCTTATGGAGACATTCTTCGGTGTTTCTAGATCAGATTTGTACAATGTTGCATTTTTATCTCTAATCCTTAAATGAAGGAGTAAAAATTGCATAATTGCATAATGCATTAATATAATAAACTTTTAATCTTAACTATTATAATAAATTTACTATATAGAGTACAAAAAAACAAGTATTCTGAAGTAATACAATAAAGTTTTTATTTTTTTATTTTAATTTATTTATTGCTTTTCTATTATTCATAAATTTTATAAATACAAATAAATCTTGAAATTACTTTTCCTTTATATCATCTAACAGGCGACACATTGTGCATGTAAATAATTGCACCAATTTTATCGATTAACTGATGTTAAAATACTACAATCTCATTGGGAACACGCAAGCATGCCGGATTTTTTTTTATGAGGGAAGGAATAAAAGGTCATTTGTAAAATTTCATATAATAACTATGAAATAAATCAAAATTGTGGTGGCGGGAAATTTTTCTTGTGATCATCGGGACGACTTCACTTCCGTTTAATGAGAAATTCTTTTACATTGGGCGCAAATGTGGTGGTATGTAGATTATTATGATCTGTGCAGAAAGCAACAGGACGAATGTTGTTGGAAACATTTCTTTAATAATCACATTCACACACTTAAACATACACTAACACAAAGACAAGACATTCACGCGCTTCTTCTCTGTTCAGCATCACATCTCATTCTAATTACAATCGCAATGCACTATGGGATGAATTATGGGATGGCCTAATCAGGCATCGCCATCTAGTATCCAAAAGAGAAGATAAGAGTAATGCAACTGCTACAAAATTAAATAAAACTGCATTATTTAATAGAAATGAAGTTTCAAAAATATTTTCTATATGATAAAAGATATAACAAGCAATATAATATATTTAAGCTCAACAAATTTCAAGTATAACAGTATTCTCTTTAGTTGTTAAATTAAGTAATTTAAGCATATTTTATAAACTTATTATGCTTTCCTGAAAAGTATATTTCCGTCATTATTATTTCTAATTGCTTGATATCTGCATCTGGCAATTCATTAATAAAAAGCAATACTATTTATCAATATGATTGATAAATGTTTGATTTTTTTTAATGTTCAACAATTTTGTTTAATGTATGAAAGTCATAATAATATAAGTTTGTAAATTGTCAATCTAATCATTATTATAAATTTTGGAAATATTTTATTAAATATATACAGTTATTCATGGATAATGAAAATTATTAAAAAAACATCCTAGTGTGTGGGATTCTTTACAGCATATTTTACTGGCTTTATCTTATAAACGAGCAATTCTTGTATATATATAACTTTATTCCTTGAATTTCGCAAACTGTTTTAATGATTTGAATCAGATTTTATATTTAGACAAAGTATTAATTTTAAAGTTTATCTATATAGGTATTTTTCATGAAAAAACGAGATTTCACTCAATTTTTTTTTATATATATAAATATTAAAGTCTTTTTTTGTCTGCTCTAATGCTGACAATGTCATATAGCGCAATCTCGGGACTTATTTCGTCATATTAAAACTTAATGCAAGTCCAAAAATATAAGGAATGATATATAAACTGTAAATTGAATAATTTAATACAACAGATTATTTCACATAACATGTTAAGCTAACTGCATCCAAATTTTTTTTATTTAAATGACCAGTTCATAAGTAGATAAGATTGAAAAATATTCATATATGATAATTAATTGATTCGTATCTAAATATTTTCTCCAAAAAAAAATACAATTACAGGGGAAAAAAACCTGCCGAACTAAACTCTCTCACCCTGATACTAAAGATTTAAATAATAATAATTATTTGTTGCTTTTATTATTAAAATTTTTTGCAGACCATAACAAATATACTTTGTTAAAATACTTCATAAGAGATCAAAAACTCTCTAGAAATACAAATAATCCCCTCAATCAGAAATACAGACTTCAAACATAAACTTCCAAACAACCTAAATAAAGTGCCCGCATTTTCTAAATCCCTTCAGACCACTTCACAAAAAAGCTTGTTAAATCCAAAGTACTTCAAATCTTTCTTAAACTACCCTGCCTTACACTTAAATTACATTAAGATACCGATCAATAAATGCTCTTGATGCTATAATGCTCCTGTAAAATGTTAATAAAAACAACTGTAATCGAGACAAGTTCGATGATAAACTAATAAAACTAGTATGAAACAAACATACATTAAGATTTTATTTAGTTACATTGTCAAAATGATTCACAATTGGTCGTACATTCAGAAAAAACTGTCAAGATGTGGATAAATGCAAAGCGAATTAATTGTATAGTTTATAGACCGTTTATCCCAAATCAGGTTGATTTAAAGATCAATACGGCAAAAATTCTTTTGATTCTTTTGAAAGCTTAAAAAAATAAATTATAATCCTTTTTATATATTAAAAGATCTAATTCTTTTATATTTGTTCTAATGCAATGCCGTTCTTTCGAATATTGGTTCGGTAAAGGAAAGAAAAAGACGGAAAGTTGAAATATTGTTACTTAATTTGAAATAAATGAGTAATAAATCTGAGATTAAAAGATGCATTAGATATTTATAAATATACAGTGTGTTTCTGGATTCGACATACAAATTTTTAAGACTGATAGTAAGCATCATGAAAGTGAAAAGTTTCAAAATAATATAGTTTGAAAATCATGATTATTTTGTAAAATTTGCCAAATTCAGTAGAGTAGTTAAATGAATGCGCGTATTAGGCGCACTGTGATCGATAGGGAAATTTTTCAAGTGCGAATTTTCGATTCGCATGGGGAAACTAAAAGCAGAGAACAAGTATTCATCTTTGGACAAGGGAATTAAACTTCATTCAGAAAAAACATTTCGATTTACAGAAACAAGAAATATGAAGATCTGTATTTGTTTTAATGCTGAGCTGGTGGCAATGGATGTCTGGCACACAGAATGTGCAAATAACAGTATCCGAGGAGACGTTGGTATATACCAACCCCTCATACCATTTTCACTAACAACAATTAATGGCAAATAGAGATGGAATCCTTCAACTCACAAGGCGCAATCCCGGTAAAGAACACAGTGTGCTTACTCCTGAAGTAGACGAAAGAATATTGCTGTGTTTTGCCGATTTTCCGCTTAACAAGTACACAATCGGTTGCAGCTGAAATGTGTATGGCACGAAATGGTGTGAAAGATTCTGCGTGCTGAAAAGAGGCACTCTTTTTACGTACAGTAGGTCAAAGTCATAGCCAATGTCTATTACCCTCTAAGCCCATTTAGTGAATGCTTGACGACACATAGAATATTCACAGTTTTCTACCATTGTTTTATTTTTACATGAAGCCTGCTTTATGAAAGAAAGCGTGTCCAACAAGTGCAAGGAGCACAAGTGATTGTCTATAAAGACACTACGGTATGGTCCAGTCGCAAATGCTATACTGGCTAGTATGAATTTCTGGACAGGAATTCTGGGAAGCCATCTATTATGATCGTACCCTCTATCCAAATGTCTCAATGACTCAAACTACTTAATTTTTTTTTACAGCGCACCCACCCGCATTTGCTGAAAGAAATATTGACCACTGTGAGCCAGAACATATCATTCATGCAAGATGTTTCTATTGTGACATTGAACCACCTCGATGTTATATGTATCACAAGGTGGGTTAGATGCTTGACTTTAACGCTTCCCTGACCTTAATCTCTTGGTATCATTTATTACAGTCATCTGAAATCAAATGTTTATTAGATGCCTCTTAATACACTGAAAGATCTTACAGCACGGATCATTATCTATTTAGCAAAAATCACAACACACCTGGTATGTTTAAATCTGTCCGAAAACTTGTAACCCGACAAGACTGATGTGTGATACTTTCACAACCGAAATTTCAAATAATTCCTATTAAATTTTCACATCAGAATCTTTCTGCATTTCGACTGTGATGCTTTATCTGCATTTAATTCGGTTTTATATCAAATAAAGAGTTTTTTAATTATTATTAATTATTTTTCCACCATTCGACATCAGACCTTAAAAATTATTTTTGTGATTTCCTCCCCTTGACAAGGTTTATATATATATATATATATATATATATATATATATATATATATATATACAGGATGTTTATTTAGTCCCGGACCCATTTTGATGTCGAATAACTCATAAAATAATAAAGATAGATTAAAAGTAATAACATAAATATTTAAATGGACTCAAAAAGTTTCATGACCCTTGTCAATGAACTTCCACGTGTGACCCCTTCGTCGCACGGAGAATATCAAATCGATAGTCAATTTCACGCCAGGTAGCGGCAAGCATGTCGGCATCCACAGAGCCTATTGCGGTTGTAATTCTGGCTTTTAGGTCATCAATGTTCAACACTCTCCTCCTGAAAATGTTGTCTTTTACAAACCCCCAAAGGAAAAATTCCAGCGGCATTATGTTAGGTGATCTGGGTGGCCAAGCAATTGGACTTCCTCGCCCAGTCCATCTTCCTGGAAAATGGCCATTCAAAGAAGTACGAACGATGGTACCCCAATGAGGTGGCGCACCATCTTGTTGCAAAAGGACACATGGCTGAAGCTCTTCTAGTTGTGGAAATACGAAGTTTCCCAACATGTCTAAGTATACAATTGATGAGACCGTCTTTTCTGTAAAAAATAACGGCCCAAAGACTCGGTCGTGCATTAGTCCGCACCACACATTAACCTTTGGGGAATCCCTTTGTGCCTCACGGTATTCATGGGGGTTTTCAGATCCCCATATGCGCACATTATGGCGAATAACAATGCCAGAGATATGAAAGGATGCTGTGCTTTCTTTTGTGTTTTATGCATTCTCCTTTATATCCGCTCGAATAAAACATCACATATAAAAGTACTACATAGAACAAACGCATGAAAAGTAAATATAACATTGCAAAAGTTGCCAAAAACAAAAGAGAGAAAAATGCAATTAATAAGCAGACGTTATTTAGAAAAGTACAGATATTTAGTCTGGAAAATGAAATTATCTGAAATTAATCACACGCGCAGACAATATTTACAAAAGTAAAAATATTCAAACCTGAAAAGGAAAATATGAGTTATTCCATCAATAAATGCCATAAGTTTGTTTATATCTTCATTATTTTATGAGTTATTAAACATCAAAAGGGGTCCGGGACTAAATAAACACCCTGTATATATATATGTGTGTGTGTGTGTATGCGTGTGTGTGTGTATGTTTGTGTTTATCCAATTGTCAAAAGATAAAAACAATTGATTAGGGTAGATGAAAACTATAAAAAAAACCAAGTTTTCAAAAATAATACAAAATTGTTCAGTATAATACATGTCAGATAAATTTACATTTTACTATTTCATATCTGACAACACTTCAAATCGACATCTGCAATGTCTTTGAAAAATTTACCTTTATATGAAAAATAACTGACTTTGGAAAAAATTCTATGGATACTTTTTATTTGCAATGTGTCAGTTTTTACCCATTATTTCTGAAACGTAAGGAAGAAAATTAATTTTTATATCATCTTAAATGTCAAAAATTTACCCTTTAAATTTATAAGCTTAGTAGCCATAACTTTAAAAAAAATCCAAGAAGTTTTCTATAAAGTTTTTAATATTTTTACAAAATTCAAAAAAAAATGTAATGAATTAAATAAATATTTTATTGTTACAAATATTATTTTTTTTCCTCGATGATAATCAAATAAAAATTCGGTTTATTTTTCCATATTAAATTTCAATTTATTAATGAACTTTACGAATTGTTCTGAACTCTGTGGCAATCACAGATAAGGATTAACTTAAAAAGTACACAATGATGTGAAATATTTAATATATATTTTTTATTTTGAATTTTTTTTTTTTTTTTTGCAATATATTTTGATTTACGAAAACGCATTGCTTCTCTTTTATTTGAAATTTACCTTTCTTATTGCCAAATTTCATTTTTT
>JAPMOR010052346.1:35149-62753 GCA_026543865.1 Argiope aurantia | reverse complement strand
TCTCAGAAAGATTTCGTCAACTAAAACTGTCCAATAAGCTCGAATTTAATATCCAAGAATAGATTTTGGCTACTATCATTAAATTCCTAACATTTGAAGCCAAGTTTATTGCTTGACTGAATCTTACTAATAAATTAATTTCAAATCAAAATTCTTGATATTCAAATGATTAAACCTCCATTACATTTAGCTATTATATGCCTCTTTTCAGATATAGCAATCTTTCAGATCATATGCTTCTTTTTTTTGTAATCAGAATATTTTAATCTTTAAATTTTATCATTAAATATGGAAAACATATATATATATATATGTAATGATATTTTAAACTCTCATTTAAATCCAAATTAATTCCCAAAGTTTTATCTTAATTTAGCCCATAGTAACTTCATTCTAAAATATTCTCTTATTTCCTGATCCAATTCCACTTTCTCTAATTAATAAATTCAAAAGAAGCTTTATAAAATTGCTGAATCGGCTAAACATCGACACTTTCACCCGCTCTGCGTGAAGGGACAAAATACGGTTGACTTTTCAAATTCCTCTAAAAGATCCCTGTATTTCCCTTGCTTTTTGATTGACATGTGATGGAAATCCCTAAATTAAAACATCACAGTGTATAAGACCAGGGATAAAAGGCTTATCAGCTTTTCCCTCATTTCTTTCTCTGTCGTGTGTGTGCTTGTCGCTCCTGTTTGTACATAATGCGTGCTTCCCCGAGATGAAATAAAACGACGTCAAGAAAACGAAAGTCTTTTCATTGTCTTCGAAACTATCTTCTGATTAAAAAATTATATGCTTACATATATATATATATATATTTGTTACAAACATTTATATAATCTTGATAAAGCATGCCCATTGCAAATTTCATAAAATTATATATATATATATATATATATATATATATATATATATATATATATATATATATATATATATATATATTAAAAAATCATTTATCTCATCAATTCATTTAATAGAACAAGCACATCTAAGATGTATCAATCAAAAATAATAAGTTGTTTAAAAAAATCTTACTACTTTGAGCACAACAATCAAAGAGTTGTGGTTTCTAGCTTCTGACAATGAATGACTCCTACAAAATCTTAATGTTTCTTACTTCTTGAAGATTTATGAGCACAGCTAACAGACTCAAAAGCATTACCTAAAAATTTCATGCAAGTATGTAAAATATAACCACACAATATGAAAGATTAGCCATACCTGATAAAGAGCTAAATTTTATGATGTTTTTAAAACTTTATTTCTGAAATACAAAATGTTGCTGATTATGATTTCAAAGTAGCACAAAAATATTTTGATATAATATAATATTACACAATAACACATGTCATAAAATACAATATCACTAAGCATCTTAACTTATTTGAATTTTAACTGTTTTGTTTTAGAAATATAATAAATTCATTTTTACAATATGAATGCATATTGTAAAAAAATGCCATCATCAAAGATCGTTAAAATTTATGACTCAGTCATTATCAACACCCTTTTCAAATTGTTCATCTGAATAAAAATAAATAATTTACTTAACAATAAAATAAACATTAAAATTAATATTCTAACATGTATTTAAAATAAAGGATCAACAGTCAAAAAGTCAAACAATCTGTCTCAAGTAAAGAATCCAGCACCAGTTTATAAAAATATACCAAAACTAAGATTCACACAAAAAAGTGAAATGCCTATCGACTTTCAGTTATTCGGAATAAAAAATTTCCTGACTGAACTAATATAAATATTTTTTTTTACTAACAAGAAATTGGCTGCTTAAACTCATTCAAATGTTAGTTAATTTTCACTATTTCAATGAATAGATTTAAACACCCATATTCAATGAGAATTAAAAAGTTATTTATCTAAGAACAGCTATTTACCTTTTTTTATCATGCAAATATTTAGAAATATTTGTAACCTTTAGATATATAACACAACTATACACATACATATTATATATACATATATAAATATTTTAAAAAAATTATTTTTATTGAAATTTATTTTAATATGCCACTTGTGCTTCTTGAGAATATAGCATTTCAATAAGCAAATGGAGTAATTCTGGCAACCCCATTCACAATATTATTCACTTTGATGAGTTATCTTGATTGATATTTTTCACTTTGGCAACTTTTTGTCCTTGTTTATATGAAGGGGTATATTAAATTAGATTTCTTTTTTCTCATGCTCAAATTTTCTTTTTAAACTTTAAATTACTACCTTAACTAACAGAATTCAACAAATGTTATGTTATTAGGAAGAGTTTTAAAAAAACTGCTTTTAAAATTTGTAACATTTATTTAGAAAATTCTATATTACTAATACTGATTACAAATAAAAATATTGAATGAGCATAAAAATTGATATTCATGTGTAAGAAAATATTTCAAAATTTATCTATAAGGAAGGAGCTCATATATTAGATAAAATCAGTCTTAGAATGTAAAAGCACTGTGCAAAAGAGAACTGGTATTTTTTAAATCAATCAAATTTAACATTTGGCAATTCTAGATTGTTAGTTGATGTAAAAGGTGATTTATGTTAAGATTCAACAAAATATACACCATGAAAGGAAAAAAATAAATAATGGTTATATTTTGTGAATCATTTTTATAAGTATGTGCAAAAACTGTAACATATAAATTTTAAAACTGATAAGTGAAAAAGTTTTATTTTTTTCTTTAAATGTATGGATATAAGCATTTTGATTTTTTTTTAAAGAAAGAAAGTTATGTTTAGCTCTTTTGTCAGAAAAAGAAAATTATTTTCATGAAACTTTTTATTTTTTAAACTTATATGTCTTAATACTTAAATAAATTTAATTAGAAAAATTTATCATAATAACAATATCAGAAAATTTTCTAAGAGAGTGCAATCATGTTTTCTCACTTTTATCTAATAATTCATTTGATTCTGAATTTATAAATAAATCACTTTTTCCATCTTTAATAACAGAAATCTTTTTTTCTCTAGCACATATAGCAAGATGCTTCTGCCGATAACAGTTTCGAGTGAAAAATTTACCACAAAAATAACATGGATATGGTTTTTTATCTTCATGAGACAGACAATGTCTCTTTAGATCCGATTTTGTACTAAATAATCCATTACATTTAAAGCATTTATATTTTTTCAAGCCTGTATGAACAAGCATATGCCTCCTTAAGTGATAAGAATTTTTAAACCTTCTTTTACAAATGCTGCACGGATATTTTTTAAAAAAATCATGAAAGGCAAGAATATGTTCATTAAGAAGTTTCTCTTCAGGAAATTTCTTTTCACAAATAGTGCATTTAAAATTAGTATAGTTGGATATTTCATGCATTTTTATATGCTTCTGAAATCCAGTTTTATCAGCAAAAGTTTTTGAACACTGGTAACAAAAAAGTTTTTCTTTACTAGTATGTTTCTTTATGTGTCTATTCAATGTGGTCAGCGAAGCAAATGTTTTGAAACAGATTTCACATTTAAAATTTTTTACTTTAGAATGAACTAGAAGATGACGTTTAACTTTGGATGATTTAGTAAACTGTTTCGAACATATGTGGCAAGCATTAAATGTTACATCTTGATGAACTGACAAGAAATGTTGCTTATATTTTTTAAAAGAAGACCATCTGTTGTTACATATATAACATTCAAATTTCTTATTCACAATTAAAGATTCCTCTGCAACATCATCTTTTGTAGATGAAATAAGGTCAGCACTTATAACTGAATTTTTAGAATTAAGAGAGATATTTTGTTTCTCTAAGCAGTCTGAATCAGACTCAGTACCTCCAACTGAAGATCTTTTTCTTTTATGTAGATCTAAGTGTCGTTCTAAGTGATATAATCTGTTAAATCGTTTCCCACACAATTTACAGAGATAAGGTCTTGGACCATTGTAAATACACCTATGTTTAGCTCGATCACTTTCACTTTTATAACGTTTTTCGCATTTATCACAATCATAGGCATCAGATACAAGATGATCTTTCATATGATTATCTAATTCATCCTTGGTAGCAAGGAACCTAAAACATCCAAAACAAAATGGTTTGCCTTGACATGCATGAATGGAAAAGATATGTTTCTGGAGTATCACAGATTTTGAAAATGTTTTCTGACAGATTGGACAAATAAATTCTTCTGGTTTTTTTCTCAGGTGAAGAAGAGAATGTCTGCTAAGTAATGACAACTGTAAAAATGTTCTGTGACATGCAATACAAGTATATGGTCTCTTGTTCAAATGAATACGCCTGTTGTGCCTTTTTAAAGATGATAGATTATTGAAAGTTTTCCTGCAAGTATTGCATTCATGTACAATATCACTTTCAGAACTAGAATGGTTTGCATTCTGATTTAAAATTATTTCAGATAAAAATGTTTTTGAATATTTAACTGAGGGACAAGCCTGGAGAATAAATTCATCTTTACTATCAGTTTGATCCGAAGTAAATTTAAGAGAAGGCACTTTATAAATATCATCAGAGTGAAAAAGTTGCAATTTATCCTTGAATTCATCAAAAGATACAGAATTATTTAAATGCACATCCATCTCTTTTATAAGTTGTGATCCACACTGGAATGTTATTAATTTTTTTTTTCGAATAGAAATAGAAATAAAAGAAGAAAGCTGAATAAGTCTAATGGCTTTTCAAATCTTTCTTATGAATTAAATGAATAAAACATAGTCTCTTAAATTCAATCCAGGTTCATAAGCATAAATAACATAGGCTCTTTAATCAAACATATAAAAATCGTACCATCAAATATTTAAGCTCTCATTTTTTCCTTGTATATTCTATTAACGCCACAATGCTCCTTTAAAAAAATTAATATATTTATAAGCAGGTTATACTGTAAAACTGTTCGGGATTATCACAGTTAAATCAAAACAAAGCGTAAATCAAAGAATACCGTATATCTTTAAAACACCCGCTTTTCAAATCCAACTGATAAGAATTTCATCTTAGCTAATAATTTAAAAAAAAAAAAAAACGCCATTCCATTCAGCCACGAATTCATGCTTCTGCATTCTCGCGATCGCGAGATATGCTTCCTGGTTTTCGATTCGATCACATGTGTGTTTGCTTTTACCAGTCATGCAACCATGTATTATTCTATGGTACAGTTGGATTATTGTCGCACTAGAATAAAGTCATCAAAGTAAAATATGCAGATAAAAGAACTGTGAATTATAACTCAAAATCAGCACTGAAAAGAAAAATTTGCAATTGTTTGTAAGTCATCGTTAGTTTGAAAGCATACTCCGCATACTGAAAGAATACTCAGCAGTATTCGATGAGAAAGTGAATTATACGATTTTGGAAAACCGATATAATCGAAATAGAAATTCAATTCATGACCATCCCATCATAGATATATTTATCAATTCCAACTTTATAAAAAAGCAGGCACACATTTTTTTTTTTCTGCTTGTTTAGTCCTGGATAATTATAAGCAAATCGTAACTCAAATGTGACGTCGATACTTTATGATTTTTTTTTTTTTACCAAATTCTGAGTGCTGATTTTAAACCGAATTTTGAAAAGTCAAGGTAATTCACTACTGGACAAAAATTATATAAGCAAATTTAAATTTGACTGATGATAAGGAAACAGAAATTCAATTATGGTAATGAATTAGTAAATATTTTGGCGAGATTTAAGATTAGTATGTGGTTGCCAAAACTGATGTATTTTGAAGCGATTTGTTGCCAAATATAATCGCGAAAATTTTTGTTTGCAACCATAAAAGGTATTTGTTATCATTTCTGGTAACCATTCGAGATGGCGGAGGAGGATTGGCGAGTTTTTTTGACGATTGGTACAATTTTGACACAATTGGCGGAAAATCTTATACTTATTTAAATCATTATTTATTCAATTAACTGTGTTGAAAAATATGATTTTAATTTCTTTTCATTATGAGGTCATGCCCTCATTTGTATTTGAGATCTGTCATAAATCGCTCTATTAGTTTGGATCTTGCTTAATTGATATATGCGAAATAGGATCTTTGGCATTAAAGATTATCATCCTCTGACGCTAATATATATATATATATATATATATATATATATATATATACTTTTTTAAAAAGTCTTGCTTATAAAAATATGCTTACAATATTTCGATTTAAATAGATTTGAATATATCAGGACATTTATGTTGTTTGTCAAAGATTGTGTGAGAAATAAGCCAGTATATATTTATTTTCTGTGTGTGTAAGTTTTAACCCCTTTCCCCTTTATTTGGCAATGAAATTAGATAAATACGTATATTGATAAAATTAAATTCAAACTGATATATAAACAATAAGAAAAACTCAGTTTTGGAGAATTATCAGATCATAATTCATGAAAATCTTTATTATGTAAGAGAATACGAATTATATCTCACTTCTTTCTATCTGACAATAATTCCATCCAATTTTATTTAATTTTTTTATCAACTAAATTAATCGAAATAAATTATCAGAAACCATTGTAATCAAAATTCTATGAATAATTGTCAGATGTTATCTAGTAGTATATACATATCTGCATAAATTTGGACACCTTATAAGAGATAATCTTAACAGGGCTGGATTAAGTCCAATAAGGGTAGATAAGATAATCAGTCTTTGAGGCCCCTTTCCTTTCTTAATTCTCAAAATTTGATATATTTTTTTAACTTTCATTTCATATTTAAATGATTATTTTTTAAATAAAAATACATGTTATAAATAATAATTACTAATACTATCCTTTTTCTCTGTGAAGAGTTTTTAGCAAAAGAGGCAAACTCTAATTTCCAAATCACTTAGACAATTTATTTCTTTTATTTCATGATATAGTCTTTTCTCTTTCTTTAATTTATAATAGAAGGGAAATTGCCAAGCCATTCAGCCAACTAAAACAAATAAGACACTGATTTGCTAGCAAATTTGGAAATATGAAATAAACCTTAAAAAATATTCTGAAATTTAGACTAATGTTGATTTTAATAAGAATATATCCAAATACAATGTACTTGTAAATAAAAAAAAAAGAATAAATAAAAGTGTGCTTGTGCTACAAATTTTTTTTCTCAGAGTCCCTTAAAGTTGCAGATCCCCAAGGCAGTTGTCTATTCTGTTTATTTGATAGTCTGGCCCTGCATCTTAATAAAAAACATGAGCTGTGGGATAACATGTGCTTTTTACATTCTAAAAAAATCTACAATTAATGAAAATAACAGTAAAAACATATTTGTAAAGAAATTTTCTTCCTTGTTATGACTGTTCTTGCTGATATCATAAACCCTAAGATATTAATTATACTGAAGGATGTTTGCTAAGACAATAAAGATGACAAGCCATATATCCCTCCATAATAGTGTAGCAAAAGAAAAGCTAACATCATGAATAGCATATGAACGAAATAGCATATTTATGAAAACTGAAGCCATTAAGTAAGAGATTGCATTTCAAAACCCAATCCGAGAATGTTATTTCAAGCATAAATTTGTTGCTCTTTTACATTTCAAGAGTGAAACAATTACTTTTTTTTCTCCTCATTATTTTCGTAAAAAAAACACGAGCAATTTCAACAGTTTGGAAAAAATTAATGCAACAAATTGTTTCTTCAAAAATTTTGTTGGTATTAAAAAAATACTTTAGTCTTTCTTATAAAAAAAATTTCATCATATAATTTTAAATTCATTTTTTTTTTTTTTTTCATTTTGCAGTTTTTCTCTACATTTTTTCCTCTTAAAAAAGATTGAACCAGAATGAAAAAAAAAATTATCTGACAGTTTTCTTATAACTAGTAAACACTATAGATATATCTTTCAACTTATCATTCACTACCTTGATTAAAAAAAAAGAATTTTTCTAACTAAAATTGATTAAAATATAGTCATATAAATCTTGATTCTTCAAATCCAATAATCACAAAACATTAAAGAATATGAAATTAATTCAATAATGCATCACAATCAAAATTTATTTTTAAGTAACAAATTTAATGACTACTTGACTGCCCATTACTGTTAAACATTAACAACATTATTTCATAAATATTTTTATAAAATATTCGATGCCACAAGAATATAAGGAAATAAGTATTCTTCATGAAATTCATATACAACAGCTAAACATTTGTTTCAAAATTTTTTACTTTAAGTGATATTCAATTCTGTTTTTATTTTAAATACTGGCATTGGCAAGAAAATATGGATTTCAGGAACTACATACCTAATTAGAAAAGTCGTAACTATTTAACCATCTGTACTTATAACAGAGATGAATGGTTGCTTGTGTGTCGGCACTCTATAAATTAAACCATTTGTACCAAAGCTACTAAATTTGGTACAAATATACTTTGGGGGAAAGGGGGTAAAATTGTGCACACTAATGCATTTTTAAAAATTTCAATTAAAAATAAAACAAAACTTTGGTGTTTTCTGCAATACCTTCCAAAAATTATTTATATTTTATCTTAAAATTCAAAAATTTATCTTTTTAATGACTCTGATTTTTATTCTTGTATAAATATTTTTTTCGGTATTGAATCAAATAAAAAATATTTTTTCCAGCAAGAATCATAAGAGTTCTGATCAAATATTAAAGGTATCTTGAATGATAATTCAAAAACATAAGAATCCTGGAAGAACACCAAAGTTACAGATAAAAGTCATTAATTCTTAATCTGTAAAGGATTTAAATTTATATTTAAAATGCAATTGAAATAAAGAACCTACAAAGTTTTGCATTGTTTTCGATGTGAAATTAAACTACATTGTTAGGATTAGGAATAGCTAAGTGTATTTTTTTTTTTTTTACTCAAGGGAATCCGACAGAAAACAAGAATATGAACATATTGGTGTAAGGCTTCTAAAACAGTATAAATCATATATCTATTAAAATATAAAGCTTAACATTATATTAAAGAAGAAACCATTAAAAACTTGTAATATAAAATATTTAATTTTAAAATTTTAGTAACCATAAATCCTGCCAAAGTTGTTGATCATCAAAAATAGCTAGTTAGAAATACAAAATGATTTTAAAGCCTTAAAAAATAACAATGTTGAAAATTTATTCCAAACTAAAAATATTCATATAAGTTCATTCATTTTTAGTGCATTACTAATATTCATTTTCAGAGTGAGTATTAGTTTTTTTTTAAAGAAAAATACCGAATTTTATGCAAACTTAGACGTTTGATGTTTATTATTAAATTGTTAATATTTTTAGTTTAAAAATTCGATAACCAAGAGTAAATCCACAAATATAAACAATGGAAAGATATTAATTCTTTGAAGTAAAAAATGAAAGGGATATTCACTAGATTCACAATTGGAATAATTTATTATTCATATTGAAACAAGGTTCACAACTTTAGATCCATCGTATGTGAACAATTATAGTAAACGTTTGTTCTAATCTTATCAGAGATTGTTCAACAAATTCATGCTTTATGCCTCAACAAATGGATTACAAAGTGACCAAATATTTCTTGAGAAATTTTGCCAATATTTTTCTGAAGAACAACAGTTGCTGTGAGATAAATTATGATAGTAGCATGATAGAGTCTTTCTCATTTGAATACTAATATTCATGAACACAGCAATATGACATTCATATATCTGAGGAAAAGGCTTAATGTCTCTTATATCATCTAACAAGCTTTTACTTTTCTGGGGATGCAGGAAAGATTGTGTAATCTGCTGTAGACATTAATAAAGATATACATGCATCTATGTAGATACTAAGGTTAGGTAAAATGAAAACCACATACACAATATCAAATATTTATTAAAATTACACTACATAGGAGAATCAAGTACATATTGACAAGTTATAACTTTTGTTTGAGGTGAATGGTCATCAAATGTGTTAACCTCTTTTTAAATTTCTCATTATATCAATTAGTTTGCAGAGTTTTGATAGATTTAGCTGGAATTTTTTCTGCCTTATTGATCTCCAATTTTCCTATTTAACAAATGTATTTTTAAAAATAAAAAGCAAATTGTTCATTTATACATTCTAATTGTTTAAATTTATAGTACTTAACAACTGCCAAGTTGCCATATGATTTCAATTCAACTTTGATTGCTTTTTCCATTGTATAAATTTGTGAATTGAACTGAAAAATACTTGTATATCAATCTAACAATAATAAAACATGATCTGTTGTAAATCTAATAAAAAACAAAAACTAAAGAACAAACAAAAAGACTGATAACATCTTGATATGAATATACAAATTTATGCTCTTGTAAAAGAATTAAAATCCAAGCATCACTACCATAAACAAATATTCTGAGAAAAAAAAAAGAAGAGAGAGACTTGTATAACAAGGTAGATTGACTAAAATATTATGAAAATATTTTACAACTTCAAATTGAAAGAATAATAAAAAAAAACCTATTACTTTTGAATATTTCTGATAAAATTAACATAGAAATTTAAATAAAATCTTAAATATAAATAGCAACCACTATCTTTTTTAGAATATATTGCATTTTTAAAAAGATCTTAACTATATTATTTTGTGTTTTTATTAAAGAAATCTAGAATGATTCAACACAGTAAATAAGAATTTAAAAGTAATCATAATTTATGTGCATCTGTATAAAGAATTTTTTTTTTCATAAATTGTTTAATATCAAATGATTAATAAAAATTGATTCAAATAGATTTTCTAACAAATCTTTCTTGTGTATTTTTTTAAATATGCATACAGAAGTAAAAATATTACATTTAAAGGTATTAAACTTTCTATTTTAAATATATAATCTGATAAGCATAGCAATCTTGTCTAAATTATAAGTGCCATCACTTGCATTAATTTTTGGAGCTAGAACTTGTCTTTTCCTTGAAAAATAAACTATCAGTAATGAAAAAATTAATATAAATTACTGATAAAAATTTCATATGAGATCATCAAATTTCATATATCATTAAAATTATGTATTTTTTAACAAGATAAAATATTTCACTTTTCTTGCACAACATAAAATAATTATTCAACATAAATAGTAAGTTAACAATTTATTACAAAAGTAACAAGAATACATTCTTATTTTGTTATACAGCAAATAGTACATACTTTACATACAAGTACATTAGTTTTATAACTCTACATTTTTTTTAACACTTATATGTTTTCTGTTTTGAATGAATGGACATATGACAATTTAAATCACCAGTCGTACTAAATTTTTTTTTGCACAACTTGCACAGATATTCTTTAAAAAAATCATGATATGCTAAAATATGTTCATTGAGAAGTTTTTCTTTAGAAAATTTCTTATCACAAACAGTACATTTGAAAGCAGCCTTTTTACCTTGTTCATGCATCAGTATATGTTTCTGAAATCCCAGCTTATTCACAAAGGTTTTAGAACACTGATAACATGAAAGTAACTTCCGGTTATTGTGTTTCTTCTTGTGTCGATTCAGAGTAGATTGAACTGAGAAGGATTTTGTACATAAATTACATTTAAATAATTTTTCTTTTGAATGAGTTACTAAATGACGCTTTACTTTACATGGTTTACTAAATTTCTTGAAGCAAACAGGGCAAGAATTAAATTCTAGTTCCTTATGCTCAGAGCAAAAATGTTGCTTATAATTTTTAAATGAATACCACCGTGTGTTGCACATGTAACATTCATATTTCTTTTTGAAATGAATCAATAATTCTTCAGCATTATTTATAGAATCTGAATTAAATTTTTGTTGCTTAAAAAACTCTGAATCTACTCCCAGAACTTTGCTAAATCCTTGCTTTCTATCATGCATATAGCAGTGTCTCTGTAAATGATACAATCTACTAAACCTTTTTCCACAGATTTTACAAGGATAAGGTCTGGGACCATCAAATACACATCTATGGTTGTTTAATTTAGATTTAGTCTTATACCATTTTCTGCATTTATTACAATTATAAGCAGTAATGTGATCTTCCATGTGCCAAGTTAAATCATTTTCAGTAGCAAAAAATTTAAAGCAGGCTTGACAAAAATTTTTGTTTTGACAAACATGAGAAATAAACATATGTTCAAGGAGTAACATAGACGAGAAAAAATGTTTCTTACAAACATAACACTCAAATTCTTGTTTTTTTGTTTTGTAATGCTGAAGAGAATGTTCACAAAGCAAAGAAAAATGTGCAAATGTTTTGCGACAGTCAATGCATATGTATTTTCTTTTGTTTAAATGAAAACGTCTTTGATGTCTATTTAGCGAAGATGGTCCATTAAATACTTTTTTACAAGTTTTGCATTCAAAAGGGCCATCGGCATTAGATTTTGCATGTTTAGGAATTTGATTCAGTGTTACTTTATGATAAGATCTTTTACAAACAATATTAGAGACAGGAGGTTTAAAATATTCTTCTGTTTCAAACTCATTACTTGATTCTGACAAGTTCCTATTTATATTATTCTCAACATCTGCATGAAGAGTAAAATGATCAAAAAGTTCTT
Organism: Argiope aurantia; assembly: GCA_026543865.1. Lineage (NCBI taxonomy): Eukaryota > Metazoa > Arthropoda > Arachnida > Araneae > Araneidae > Argiope > Argiope aurantia. Next base: position 50,286 of record JAPMOR010052346.1, on the reverse strand, counting down.
CATCACTAAGGAACACTTTATAACAAATTTTACAAGCAAATGAAGAAGCAGGTTGTAGAAAAGTAATATTTATAGGAGATGGAATTCTTTTTTCCTCTTTAATTTCTTCTAGACTGTGTTGTAGATCATGCAATTGCAGCTCAGTTAAATCAGGAAATATCTCTTTGCATAGCAGACAGGAAAAATCGCCTGAACTAGTATGCAGCTGGTTATGCAAATCCAGATCATTTGAGTTTTTGAATTTTAGATCACAAAAATTGCAAGTAAAACATTGCAAAATGGAAGTAGTCATAATTATTTAGTTAAAAGTTAGTTTGATTCTAGATGGAGCTATTCATTTAGAGAACTGATCAAAAATAACGTACCACTCAAGTCCCTCCAAAATAAAAACGTTCTGCCAAAATTTCAATAAATTCTCGTCGATCTACCTAACTGAGTTTGATTGTGGAAGTAAGTAGTTTATCTTAAAAAGAAAAACGATCCTTATTGAACGAATCTCAAGAAAGGTGTATTTTTATTTATAAATTCAATATTTAGAATTTCTATAAAACCTTTAAACACGTTTTGATCAAATGATGTCAGTCATTAGTAGGAGTTGTTTTTGACAACTGACGATACAACAATCTATTGCCAAACTTTGAATGCCTTTATAAAATTGCTATAATGGAGACTCATGTGATTTATGGTAACGGACTACAAATTTACTCAACCTTCATCCAACAAACTATTGATTATGAAATTCCACTCGATCAAAACTGTTAGTCTGTTACTATAATCCTGCAGTAACTAGTGGGCAAGACCTAAATGAATTATCTTTTATTTCAATGATCTTTTTAGCCACTTACTTTCGATATAAACTTCGTAATATTTCAGATTTGTGTTCGATTTTTCGCCAAAATCGTACTATCCGTCCAAAAAAAAAATCGCCGAAATCTGTCATCCTGAATGGCTACAAGAAATGGTATAGCGTTTAGACAAAGACAACTACTGCGGAGCAGTAGAAGGCCGCGTACTACTAGTAGTACCTCAGGAAGATCACGTGACCTCCAATGGAATAATGGCAAACAGTTGTCCGCCAGGCCAACTTATCCATTCGACGAAAAATCATTTATGTTCCTAGCACTAAAAGAAAATTAATATTGGCTAATGGATATAATTGGTTGGTGGATATATTAATTGGTGTTTCGCGAAACTCCGATAAGAACACTCCTTTTATGGTATTAAGTCAGTCAAGCACGTTTCTATGATAGCGTCTGTTCTCGGCTCAGTTCTACAACTAATCTTTCTAAAAAACCAATAATATGCAGTATTAAGATTTAAACCCCTTCGCGCCTTTATTATCACTGTGACTCTACCTTTAATTTTGAATAATTCTTTTTACTGGTTAATTCGTTTCACAATTTTGCAAGGAAATTATCTACTTGAGAACTATCCTTAATAGACATCTCGCTTAAAATACCCACTTGAAAAATATCAAAAATAAAATTTAGAGCATCCAGATAAATATTATTTCCTATTAACTAGTCTATCAATAAAAATGCTTTTAGGAAAAACTCACTCTTATGAGGAACTCTCTCACTCTTATGAGGAACAAAAATATCAGATAAAACCTACAATTCATAGCAATCAGTGCATTATTATAGAAAAGATCCCTTATGAAACTTAATAAAAACCAAGTTTGAAGCACTCACAGCAATACAAATAATCCTAGAAACTTAAAGAGTAAAAAGAAGCAGTTGATATTCTTTCTGATGGATTGATTCCAGAAAGAAAATAATTATCATTATGAAAACTGTCCTAATTTTTGACAAGTTTCAGTTTTTGAAAAATATTAATTAAAGTAATTTGTAAATTAATATGCTACTTGCTTCCCAAACATTGCCACATCCAAGGATTAAGTTTCAGAATTCTGTTTAAACTTCTACTTATTGCTTTTCTTTAAATACAGTAATCAAAACTTCAATAAAAATTATTCGATTTTTTGCCATTAAATTAATTTTTATCATGACACAATTAATAATGAATATCATAAGGAAAAAGCTACAAAACTGCAACAAAGAAATTTTAATATTACATATCTTTTACAATGCTTATTCTCATTTTTAAGATATTTGTTAGTTCATTTCTAATATTTCGAATTTTAATTTCCAAAGGAAAATAAAAGCTACCAACTGGATTAATATTGATCACTAATAACTGAAATAAGTGGTATCTGGTTAATTTTTAAACAAATATAAGGAATGACTAAATAGTAATCCTGATATTAAAATATTCCCTACTTCTTATAAGCAATGTCATAATGTGTACCTTCTATATTATTAATTCATTTTTGTCACAGAAATCTTTATATATATATTATTTGTTTAAAAGCTACCAGAAATTCATTTTCACCCTGATGCAGAGATACAAGAGAAATTTTATTTGACACTCTTTAAGATTCTTGTTCTTAGAATGTGTGCATTCTCAGCAATTAGGAAGTTCTGAAATGCCAAAAAAATACACACATTCCCCTTTATTATTAATACAGATTTCATATAACTTTAACAAGGGGATGATTATTATACATTCCAAAGGGGGGGGGGGAATTAATGTGAGTGGTTTTTATAAAACAACGTAGGCAATTGAAGTACAATTTTCTTTTTTATATTTTCTTTCAAATTACAATCAAAATAATTTCTTCTAATTGCTAACAAAAGAAATACCAGTTAGAACTATTATTTACAATAACAGTAATTGTTCTTTTGGTACAACTTCCTATCCACAGAGATGAAATTCATGCAATGCTGCTTTATTAATAAGGTAAACTGATATGAAATGATCATTTATCTCAGGTAATTGAATAATTCTGAATTTGTCTTGCTATTTAATAATTTTTGATAGTATAAAACTGAATTCAGAAAAAAGAAAACCTTTTTTTAATTTTAATGAATGTAAAAATTTCATAGTGACAAAATTTTTTTTAAATCACAAGTATATAAATATTTTTTAATGATTGTACAACTTAAACAGAGGCTTGGAAACAAAGTAACAAATAAATCAAACAATGCACCGTTAATAAAAAACTGAATATAAGCTAAAGCTTTTCTGGAAAGAGAGAGCAAGGGCAAGAAATAATAATAAAAACACTTTATTTTGAATATCTTTTCTTTTAATAACATTGCCAATTTCTTTCAATATATTACATAAGAAAATCATAACAATGAATAATTTGAGTATCAAATTTGCTGTCAGTAGTGTACTAGGACATGATGTAAAGTGATGAATTAATAAACAATTATCTTCTAGAGTATAATGATTTTTTCAAGGTTTTCATTCCACAAATTTTTAGACAGCTTCCATAGAATCAACTGTTACAGTTAAGAACATGTTAGTTTTTTTAACACCATTAAATTAATTACATAACTTAAGAAATTTTGTACCAGACATCAAGAAAAAGCATATAAAAATAAGTTCCTGAAATTACTTTTCAGTGAAAATTAAAACAAATCATCCATCATTTTAAAAGTATCAGATTAGTTTTGCAGAAAGGAGGACTTCACATTTTACTTACTTTAATATTAAAATAATGAAATGAAACCACAAAACTGAATAAGAAATAAATGCTACAAAGAAATTAAAGGCTACATTTAAGCAGTCACCAAAGTTGAGTAATTTTTGAATGATTTCTTGCTAAATGTAATCCAGGCAATTTTTTAGAGCAACTTTAAAAGTTGTTTGTAACCATAATAAGATAGTAGATTTTGGCAAATGTTTGACGATTGACAAGATTTTGATAAGTTTGGTGAAAAACTATGCATTTATTTTAACTCTGAAGAAATTTCAATTTGGTACAAATTATGTACAATAATGTTTATAATTAAAAATTTACAAATAAAATATTGAATACAAAAATAAATTTCACAGGTATAAGGCAATGAAATGACTAGAATAAGACATTCTAAACAGAAATAATATTTTTAGATATTCAGTATACAAATAAAAATATTTAATTCATTACATATATCATATTATTGTATATTACAAAAAGTTTACAGTTCTTTATTAACGTAAGTGCAATTTTCTCCCAAATCAATGAGTATTTGAAAAATCTGACAAACACTGAAGCTGATAATAAAATTAACTAGTCATACTAAATATTTAAATGTAAAAACTGCTTTAAATAATAATTTAGAAAATCAGTTTTAAAACAATCTACAAATTAAATTACTTATTCTAGAAAATTCATAGACATCTAAAACTAAATTGAAAGTTGGAGTCAAAATATATAGATTCCGTATAATATACTACAATTACAATAATAATTATAATTTAATACTTTCAAATAGTTTTAAAAAATTAGGGAAAAATCGTTTAAATAACACATGCATTTATTCTGATCTCATAAGCCCTTAAAAATAATAATTAGTCATTTTATTTTATTTTACCAATAGGAAATTTTAAAAAATTCCAATAATGAATTTCTTATTTGAAAATAATGGTTTACTAACAAGTAACAACAATTTTGTACAAGTCATTTCTAATAAGTTACCAATCTCAGTCAAAGTGAAAAATATATATATATATACAAAATTATCAACAATTTTAAACTTTAACAAACAAAATTCAAATGCATCTTTTATAAGATCAATCACTAATAACTTGTCTTTTTGAACAAACAGTAAGATGTTTTTGGCGATGATAGTCTCTGGAAAAAAATTTATCACAGTAATAACAAGGAAATGGTTTGGCTTCTTCGTGACTTAAAATGTGTTTTTTCAATTTCAATTTAGAGTCAAATGTTAAGTTACATTTAAAGCACTTAAATTTTTTTACACCTGTGTGAACAAGCATATGACGATTTAAATGATAACTATTATTGAACTTCCTGTGACAAACATTACATGGATAATCCTTAAAAAAGTCATGATATTCTAAAATATGTTCATTAAGAAGTTTTTCTTCAGAAAATTTCTCTTTACAAATTGTACATTCAAAATCTGCATCTTTAGAATTCTCATGCTTTGCAATATGTTCCTGAAATCCAGTTTTATCCGTGAATGTTTTAGAACATAGATAACAAGTCAGTCGACTTTCACATTCTTGTTCTTGTATATGTTGATTAAGAGCAGACACTGTAAAGAATGTTTTAGAGCAATTGCTACATCTGAAAGTTTTTTCTTTATAATGAGTAACCAAATGCCGTTTAACTTTTGATGATTTTGAAAACTGCTTGGAACATATATGACATGAATTAAACTTCACATCCTTATGAACTGTAGAGAAATGTTGCTTGTATTTCTGAAAGCCTGACCATTTTTTCCCACAAATGTAACAATCAAATCTTTTCATTACATTTACTTCTGTTTTAACTTTTTTAATAGGTTTTAAAACAGGATATTCTGTATTTGACAAATCAACAGATTTTTGCCTCTTAAAGTAACTTAAATCAAATTCTATTGGTTCATACAAAGGCTCTGTCCTATTATGCAGTTCTTCGTGTCTTTGTAAATGATATATTCTATTGAATCGTTTACCACATTCTTTACAGACAAAAGTTCTTGGGCCATCATTATCACATCTATGTTTGCTCAGATCAATTTCAGTTTTATAACGTTTCTCGCACTTATCACACTCGTATGGCTTTTCGTCACTACTGTCCTTTGAGTCATTTCTAACACCTCCAAACAGTTCTTTTTTCCTTTTATGAACTGCAAGATGTCTTTCAAGATGATATATCCTCAAGAACCGTCTTCCACAAATTTTACAGAGAAAAGGTCTAGGACCATCAGAAACACATTTATGCTTTTCAAGAAGTACTTGATTTTTAAAACGTTTCTTGCACACTTCACAATCAAAGGTTCTTATCATAATATGTTCATCCATGTGCTCATTCACATCATCTTCAGTGGGAAATACTTTAAAACATGCATAGCAAAATGGCTTGTCATGATCTGCGTGAGCAACAAAAATATGCTGTAGAAGTATCACAGATTGTAAATACTTTTTATTGCAAATTCTACACACAAATTCATTTTTATCAGTTTTGTTATGTACAAGAGAATGCTTGCTAAGTAGATGCATTTTCAAAAACATTTTGTTGCAAACATTACATGTGTATTTTCTCTTATTTAAGTGGAAACGCCTAATATGTCTTCTATAAGAAGGTGCAGTGTTAAAGAATTTTTTACAAGTTTTACATTCATTTACATTATCTGTTTCTGTATACGAATTTGGATCAGGAGTTTCTTCATCCGATGATACAGGATAAATTTCATCATAAAGTGACGGATCCAAGTCCACTTCGATATCCACACCACTTCTTTTGTTCATATGAAAGAGATTCTCATGTCTTCTTAAAGAAGCAGGGCCATTAAAGAGCTTTTTACATGATCTACATTTATACAATGTTTTTAATTGAGTATGGTTTGTATTTTTATTAGAATTTATACGAATAGGAGAATTTTTGATAAGGTTAATTTCTCTTGTAATAATAACTTTCTTGTTCTTATGATAAATATTTTCATGCCTGGTCAAGTAAGAAACAGCATTAAAGACTTTTTTGCAAATATTACACTTGTATTCATTTGCAACTTTGTATTTTGAATGCTTTTTCTTTGCAGAACGCTTAGTCTTAGCTTTTTTAGTAGGTGTTGCTGGTTCTTCAAATAAAAATAATTGTGCTTCTTGATCGATTTCTAGCTTGATTTCTTCAAGAGTCTCAGAACCTTTAGGAAGAGGAACAATTGCTTCTTCATGCTGTATAACATGCTCAAACAATTCTTCATCACTTAGAAATACTTTATTACAAATTTTGCAAATGAAGGAGGAAGCTGGCCGGAGAAATGTTATGTATGCGGAGGACTCATCTTTATTAACTTCTTCCAGACTATGCTGCAGATCATGTAACTCCAATTGTTGTAAATCAGGAAAAATCTCTTTGCATGAGGGGCAAGAAAACTGCCCATTATCAACATGAAGTTTATTATGCAAATCCAAGTCAGTTTGATCCTTGAATTTCAAATCACAAAAACCACAAATATAGCAACCAGAAATTGTTTCAGACATAATTCCCTGTGTACATCAACTGAACAATGGATAATTTAAGTCGTTATATTTTAACGCAGAAATATATTTAAAAAAAAAGAAAAAACCTCTTTATATACGTAATTTATGCACATCAGGATATAAAAGGTTCCATTTTATACGGAAGAAGGCACTTCAATAAAGCTAAATTACATAAAAATTCAAATCCACATTTTTTTCTTGTTCACGTTTGATAAACAAGACCATGACGTTAGGGACAGAATAAATTACTTCTAAAGCTAGCCACAACATATTTTGAAGCCATAAAATGGTTGATCTCCCATTGGTTGATAATGATATCACGTGATATCAAAAATCTGCAGTGTTGCTGCATTTGGCGAACAAGCAAACTTTTTAGGTAATATTGAAGAAACATCTTTAACTTTTAATTGCATCAGCTTTTCGTAATCAGCTAATGTGACTCATTGTTATTAGATTCACACGGAGAATTTTCAATAAGTGAGTTACAGAATAGTAGTTATTACAGAATAGTAATAGTAGTAATCTTAAGTTTTTCAAAAGAGAGTTTTCTAATTTCAGAGGAAATTTATACTTAAATAGAATAACAAGAACAACCCAAATTATATTATAATTTAGTTTGTTCAAAAATTTGTTCAGATTACACTAATTTTTTTTCCTTCAAAACTCTGCTTTAAAATTAAAAAATACCACAGAAATTTTATTAATTATTTTATCTTTTTCATGTCCGTTATTTATTTTAATTCACTCCAAATTTGAAAATGTGTAAAAGAAAAAGGAGGGGGGGGGGGACCCACAAGTTTTCTTGAAATTTTTGTTTCAAAAGCAGTTATAATACAAATCATACTTTTCGATCTGGAACTAAATGCAAAATTAGCTTCTTTGCTTGTTCATTACCTTTACAACCAATTTTGGAGTAATTACAGGAAATCAATATCAGAATTTTGAGCTGTGGTTTTTGTTATTTGACTGGTTTTTGTTACTCCGTTTCAAATTTTTTACCAAATGTGATTTTTTTATATGTTGACATAAGGTACTGTGGGGAGCATCTGGTTTATCAAAATGATTTGCCATGGAATCGCCATCATCGACTGTGATCACTCAACCTTGAATAGAGAGCGCTGGTTATTAGCTTCAGAACAAGAAAGTTGCGAATAACAAACATTCAACAGATTTAATTTATGTCTACAGACTTCTAGACACTAATTTATGAAATAAATCAATGTAGATATATCGAGACATATCTTGGTATTATTAGAAACGGATAAATTCTTCAAGGCGTCTTTAAACGATTCAAATAATGGAATCCCCTTATTTCCAATTCTGAACTTTCTATACCAGATATTTTTTCTTCATTAATCTTACTTATTAGCTTAAGTCGTATCATGAAGCAAATTCTGATTAACTGTCAAAGCATTTAATTATGAGATTTTTTCGATAGAATTAGTTTCAATATTTGTCATATAAAAATATTCAAAATTCAAATTTTAAACAAAATAGTAACCACAAACTGCATCCTCTGACCCGCCGGAAGGCACACGGAAAAACTTAAATGACCGGACTGCCGCAACAGCAATACTGGCAGGAACTGTGGTTCGAGTTCTAAGGGACATCATCGGCCACGGTACAACCCTTTCCTAAGAAAATATAACCCGTCATCGATGGGAGGAGCCAGGCCCCCATCTTTTCGTGTACCCACAAGGGTGTCGAGAATCAACCACCATACTGGAAGCTTCTCATCCTCAATAACAAGGTGCCCCCCCCCCCTCCTTGTGGGAGTAAACCAAATAGTAAAAAATAAAACTTCTGAGCACAATCTAATTAATATTTAATACTCGTACACGAAGCATACAGAGAAATAATCATAATCTTCGAAAAACTCGAACTCGAGATTTGTATGAATTTCCACTTTTCAGAATTCCCTGGTCCGAAAAACAAAATTCTAGATTTATGCTTGTCTGTCTTTCTGTCTGTGCGCGCTATAACTCAACAATGACGTCAGCTAGACGAATGAAACTTGGTATATGGATTTAATATCAATTTTCTATATTTCTATCAAACTGTGAGTTAAATTTATTCTCGGAAAGTCTATCTATCCGACTATCTGTAATTACAAAACTAAAGGTCTGTATAGATAAAATTTGGTACTCAGGTTTAGCAAATCAAATTTTGAACAGAATCTGAACTCGAAGTTGACCTTCCATTGGTTTGCACTTTCGTTCGCATATAAATGCATTAGCTCGAAAACGTAATAATTTAAATTAAATAAATGAAATTTGATATATAATCTTCTGATTATAATTGTAGTTATATGTCGAAGTTCAGCTTCAGTCGGCCTTAAAAACCAGACTTAAATAAGTTGTAAAATACTGGTACTTGTGTATTAATCGCATGTCAGCGGTTATTTGTAAAAGATCGTACGCTAGTTAATTGAGAAAAAAACAGTAACCAATAACTTTCTTATATTTACGAAAATTAAGTATACATGCATGCATTAATTATATTTAAAATTAATCAAGAAATCTAGTATACATGCATGCATTAATTATATTTAAAATTAATCAAGAAATCTAGTATACATGCATGCATTAATTATATTTTCGATCTTATAAATTCGACTTAGCATTGATGTGTATTATACTTAGCAACTATTATATATTTCTTAAAGTATTTTAATAAATGTATTGAATTAAAAATTTGTTATTATAGGACTTTAAAAAATGGCGTTGTTCTGCTAATGGGTTGTTGATTACACAACGTTGAAAAATTAGTACTTAATTTGATAATTGACCAATTTTTGTTATTATCACTATCTTGAAAAAATGCGAATATTTTTAAATATTATGTGATAACTTAATGATAAATTAAAAGCAATACCATAATTCTAGTTCGTCGGTAATTAGAATTTTTCTCCCCCGGCCGTTTGAATTTCTTATAAAATATCGTCTGCATGACGAATTTATTTAGTTTAGTTAAAAGTCAAACCTACAAATTATAATTTTGTATTTTAAGCTCACAGTGATCTTGCATAAATAACTTTTTTCAGGCCTTTAAATTTGATTGCAATTCAAAGAAGCTAAAAATAATAAAATACGAAGCATTAATTATTTTTTTTCAAATTAAGAAATTTTTTCCTAAATTTATAATAATTATCATAAAATTACTAAATTTTTTATCAATAAATATAATTTTTTTATTAAAAATTTCATTTTTTTCATTATGTATTAAAATGGTTAATATTATTTAAAATTTCATTTTTTCATTATGTATTATTTATTAAAATGATTAATATAATGAACGAATCATTCTTTTCCTAATTTAGTTAAAAATTTATCTCAATTTTTTTTTTGTTTTAATAGATTTGTAAATGCATATAAACTACCAATGAATTTTTATGATAAAATTAACGAATTAAAAAAAAAGATTATTCAAATATTAGGATGAAATATAATAATTTTTATTGGAATGCCATAAACATAATAATGGTAAAGAAAAATTTAAGTTTGATTGAATTTAAAAAAATTATCTTACTTTTTCTTATATATAGTATAAAGTATAATAATCGTCAAAAAATTCGAACTCAAGATCTGATGAATCTCCCCGTTTTAAATTTCCATGCCTTCGAAAAACATATTTTTGTAACACAAAAAGGCTTTAAACTAGATGGTTGAAATTTGGTATACGGTCTTTACTCCAAATTTGCAGATTTCTATCAAATTTTGAATAAAATCAGTTCAGAGGAAGTCCATCCGTCTGTTCGAGTACATTAACTCGATAATTACAAAAGTAGATGTTTCGGTACACATATTCATTATCTATACACCTGTCAAAGTTTGAATCAAAACCAACAACGGTTGATTATCTGTTGGTCTGTACTTTTAAAAATATATAATCGTGATAATTCAAAAAGGCAGCGACTTAAATATATCAAATTTGGTATGGGATTTTGTGACAAGTGCAGTTTTGTGTCAAATCTTTGTTTCATTGGATTCGAGAAAAACGTGTCTAAAGGACAAATTCGATTTTTGGCTACCATTAATCGCACACCAGGGATTAATCACCAAAAAAGACGCCAAGGATTCAGTAAAGGTGTTAAATACACGCCAAAAGTTAATATTTCCTAACTATTGTATGCCAACTTCATAGAAGTTGTTCTTTGGTATGACAAGTTTATTAGAGTATTCAAAGGACTTTTTGGATCACTTTCGCTGTTTTTTGTTTTTTTTCCTTTTACAAATTTATCTAAATAATAAGAATTTTGATTGAAATTTGGAAAAATACTTATTTTTATAAAGCATGCATTTATTATTCATCTTTCAAATGTATTGTGTAATGGAATTCTCAATAAGAATAATTAATGGAATTTTAATTCACTTCTTAATATTGTAGTTTTAAAATTGTACACACATTTGTTTTTGATGACCATACACAATTTTAGTATTTACTTTTTTCATAATTATAGATTCCTATGTTAATTTATTTCCACATTAATGAATGTGATAATGAATTTGAGACAAAATTTCATCTTCAAATTCCTAAAATATATAACAATTAATGGTAAAATGTAAAAAACAAAATAATTTTTTTTTTTACTAAGATTGATTTTGTAAAGAAAGAAAAAAAAAGTGCTTTAATAATTGGTGTTTTTTACTATAATATGGAGTACAAAACTCTCATGTACCACTCTGCTTTTTAATGCATTACTCTGAAAATAAAAATTTGACCACTTGTGGTATTCAAAGCGCTGAACAATCTTATGTGGGGAAGGCAGGGGGAATAATATTTTTTATTGCAGAATATGAAAGAAAGTTACAATGAAGATGACTTCCATTAGTGACATCAGCAATATATTTATTCATCAAGTTATGATGCACGAGAAAACAAATTATATATAACTAATAGATCAATAAAATTTTAATTATCTACTGGAATAGCATTTGCATTATCCTTTAGAAAAAGCTAATAATTGCTGATATTCAGCTAAAGAGAGTGATTACTGTTATGAAAGATAAACTAAATCAAATGAAACTGCTTAGTGATTTCAGGTTTTATACCATTTATTCACAGTTCTATTACACACGGTCAACAACCTACATAGAATATTTACTACTCATAGTTCTAAAGCACACATTTTTACATGAGTGTACAAATTGTGATAGACTTAATAAATACTACTTTAAATACAAACATAACATTTACAATAAATAATATCACAGAAACAAATGGCTTAAGTGAAAGCAAAACATAAATAAACATTTTAAAATGAGATTCTTTGAAATTTTTCAGTAGAAAGATTAAATTACGAAATAAAATTTAAATACTACTCTACATATCCTTGAGTTCACAAAACAGCACCTCAGATATAGTAAAAAGAGAGAAAATATATTTATATCATATATTTATATATAAATATATATTGTGAATACATCTGATAAACAATAATGTATGGTAATATTAACTGAAAATGATTTATTTTGAAAAGAATGTTTGCCAAATTAAATGTGGATTATAACAAATAATATAATTTCATCTGATGCTAAGGGGAAAAAATTCATCATGTAGCCTTTCATGGAATATATATAAAATATATTTATCTTACACACATATATACATTAAAGAATACCAAAATCTACACTTTAATCATCGAAATTTGCATCTAAGATGTTCAAAACCATATAGCATACAACAGAAAACTTATAGCTAACTGCAAAACATATCTTATTTCCCAAAAGAGCTTCACAGATGTATTAGAACAGGGGTGGGCATTAAGTCGATCACGATTGATCGGAGGGCCGTCACGACATTTGGGGTTGGCCCCCTTTACTAAGACTTAAGACATGCATACTAAAAGAAACATTTATGAAACACTGTCGAAAAATTTCAAAAATATTTCTGACAGTTGTTTAAAAATGGAGGCACATTAAACAAAGAGTAATATTATAATGAAGTAATAAAACTTCACTCTAAATTTGAGTGATGTTTTCAAGAATTTACTAGACTAGAACCAATTGTTGCATTTAGGTGTTACCCATTTGGCAATGCTGGTGTGGAAGAAATAACTCAAAATGTAAACTATATATTCTCTTTATCTCTTGAGGAAAACAAAGTTTTTTGCCTTCAATAGGCATAATTTTAAAAGCACATAATTTAGAACCTAAGAATAATTTTGGAATTTAACCAAAGAAGTAAAGTATCCTAATTTTTAAAAAGTTGCATATAATTTAACATTTTTTAATTTTACCAAGCTGTCTGAATCTGCATTTTCAACGCTGAATATAATTAAGACATCACATCATTCCCGTCTCACAGATGACCACCTTAGAATCCAGTGCAAGAATAGCGGTTAGTAATTATATATCAAGATATTCAAGATTGGTGGACAGTATGCAGACTAAATCTTCTACTAATTATAACTACAAGAAACAACTTTAGTTGAAAATTATTTATTTTCTAATGTATTTTTGAAATTATTATAATGTTTGTAGTTATGTAGGTAAGTACAAATTCCGTATTTATTATTAAATAATAATAAATATTGTAGATCCTTTTTTGCATCACCATACTTATGGGACTGGGTGGACCGCATCACCTTAAAAAAAATTAGAAGCAGCGTGTACCCTGGGAAAGTTTGCCCACCCCTATGTTAGAATAATTCTTGTACTAAAAAGGGGTAAAAATTTTCTTTACACCACCACCACCACAAAAAAAAAACAAAAAAACTACTTCTATAATTTAATATCCAAAATATATCATTTCACATCCATAAATGTTTTATCATCATATTCATAAATATCTAACTATAACACTACTGTTGTAGTATGTCTCAAAAGATCAATAGATTTTTTTTTAGATTACAATCAATATTTGTTCCGAAAAATGTAAATAACTCCCAGCAAAAAAAGTTGCTTACATGATGGAAACAACATCACTCATAAATATAAGGTTATCATATTCATCAATATGTTATATATTTCATAAACATTTCTGTAATATCTGATAAAAGAACAATATAATTTTTATAACATCAATAATGTACACTATTTTTTGTAAATAGAGCAACATTTATGATGGAAACTGCCACATCCATAAATGTTTATCACAGTCATACATATTTAATCAAATGCTCAAACATTTTTGCAACAAATTTTTAAACATCAACCATTGTTTTATTAAATTTAAGCATTCCTCCTCTTCCTGCAAAGACAATTACTCCTCTGATAGAAACAAACTACACACATGTATATATATAAATACTTGATAAATAGTATAAATGATATATAGTATAAATACTTGATATATAGCATCTCTGCTGGAACATTTGTCAATAGCAATATGTTTTTAGTCGATATCAATATCAATCGAATATCGATAAAAGTTTTTAATAAAGGTATACAATCAGATCTACTTTTACTACTACACATTTACAGCTATCAAGCATTACTTTTAAAATGTACCATATAAAGCTATTAAAAATGCACCATTTGTTTTTAAATATGTAATGTGTATACAAATATATCCCAAAGATGCATAAACAAATTATTTGAGGATTTATTTTTAAAAAACTGATAGCTGAAACAGATTTTTCTGTATTTGCAAGGTCAACTATATTCATTAACAGCTGTTTTCATCACCCAGATATCAATTTATCAATATACATTTAGATAATTATTTTAACAGATACATTAAATAATTTATTACAATGCAAATATTCAATGGTTTAAAAGTATCAGTTTTTATTATAAAAGAACCAACGTTTTTAAAAACATAAAAATAATTCAATCTACAAAGAAATGACAATTAATAAAAATATGAAGAAAAAAATATTACATTCTGTTGAAAAAAATTTACATCAATAATAGAAATATTCCTTTTAACCTTTCATCACTATCAACATTACAAAATGAATAAAAGTTCATCTTTATTTTTGTCAACAAATGTATGTAGGTTAGAGAAAATATATATTTAAGATACATGGCTGTTACACAAGTACAAATTGGGGAAAGTTACTCATTAAAAGAGCACCTTTAATGTTTTATACATTTGTGATTTAACAATATTACTGTATTTAATTTAAGTTATTAACAATATTACTGTAT
>JAPMOR010052346.1:0-35139 GCA_026543865.1 Argiope aurantia | reverse complement strand
AACAATATTACTGTATTTAATTTAAGTTATTAACAATATTACTGTATACATTACAACAATATTATTGTATTTAATTTTTCCAAAATTCAAAGTTACCATATTATGTACTATTCAAAATAATGATGACTCAATATAATCTCTCAGAAAAAGAGTAGAATAAAAATACTTCATATAGAAACTTCATTAGAATTATTTAAATACAAAGAATACTTCCAGGAATCTTGTCGATCTTTGAATTGCACAGCAAAGTATTAAAAAGTTGGAAAATGTATACAATCACAACTTTTATATGACTCATTCACTGGAAAAACATGTATATCATATATTTGAATTCCATTCTTCGCAAAAATTTGTCTGAAAGAAAGAAAACAATTAAAAATGGTGAAAATCATAATTTTTTCAGATTTACTTTTATATGAATTATTTTATATCTATTAAACTTTTGTTGTTGTTGTTGCTGCTTATCCTAAATAAATTTGGCATATGTCGGATCAGCTCCAGTAGGTTGTTGACTGCCAAAAAATATATAATAATAAAGGGACTGGATGTTAAGTTTCCTTTAGAAAATCTGATGCAACCCATAATGTGATCCAGTGAAGTTGAATGGTCACAGCACTTTTTACAAGTGTGATGGATCTTTCTGCCACTTTCAAAGGAAAGACACTTAAGGTAGCCACTTTTTAGTTTAGCCAGAGGCATTCTGGGATCTACAGTCAAATTGAGTTTAGATCTTTATTTGAGTATAGTTTTTGATAAGTTAGCGAAGAGCCTGTGGCCATTTCATTTTTACTACCCTCTTTGGCCAATCTATGAGCAACCTCATTACTACTAATGTTTACATGTGATGGGATCAATTGGAGGCGGACGTCATTGTTCTGAGAGATTTTCCTTAGTTTGAGTGGAATGGATACGTTGGTTTCATCATTTGTGGTGTACCAACCATTAAAATGTTGTAGTGCATTGCAACTGTCCAATAAAATCCATAGTTCCCCAAAATCACAATCATAAGATATGATAGCATCAAGCCCTGCATTAATTGTAATTAACTCATTCTTGAAGACAGAGCAAGTGTCAGGGTTATATTTCTTTAATATAACAAGGTGCTGGTGTCCTAATATAAATACTGCTGCCAGTACGATCTTCTGTACAAATTAAACTTTTAGTAGGGTTAAATAAAAAGAAAAGCAATTGGAGATGGCAAATTTACTTTACATAAATAAAAGGTTAAAAGATTCCTAATAATCAATTTTTTAAAAGAAAATTTATAAATTCAAATAGTATTGTTTTAAAACAATATCAAACATGAATAACCATGCATAAAGAAAGCTAATTATTTGAAAACAAATCAATCTTTTACAATAACATAACATACATAATCACTCACACAAAGACAAATTAATTTTTTTATACTTTCATAAATGATTATATTATACCTTTTCAACAACCATATTATTTATCATATATGATATATTCTTAATTTATCAAAGAAAAATATCACAGAGAATGAAAGGACAGCCTTGGAAAATAATCAAATTATTTTCATTAGAATAGATGCCACTTAATGTGATCAATTTGGAACTTAAGAATTTAAATAATATTAATTGATTGATTGTAAATAATATTAATTAATAATTAAATAATATTAATTGATTGATTAAAATAGAATAACAAATAGCTTATCTTAAATTTATTAATGATTAATTTTTAAATTTCAGAACTGAACACTCCCTTCCACACATTTTAAATCAATAATTTTGGAAATTCTGTGACATGAAATAAAGATTTTCATCTTGCTTCTTTACCATAGCAGTAAAATTGAAATTTTAAGGAGAAATTAGGATATTTAGTAAAGCATCTCTCATTTGTTCAACTACATCTTTATTCATGGTTTAATATTTACATAGTAAAGTCACAGTCCTTTAATAACTTTTTACAATACTACTTATTCTAATTATTATTATCATTGTTATTTTACTTTAAAATGCATAATATTAAGTTTTATTTTGTTTTAAACAATTGATAAAAAAAAACTTTCTACCTTAACATTATTCTCAGGTAGTTAAATTTTGATTTTAATAATAGTTAAAAGGGAAGAATTATTATAATTTTGTTAAAATTCTTTAAAGCATTCATTTACAAAAAGTTTAAAAAAACAATTACCAACCTATAGTTTTGGTTCATTACATATAATTCAATATTAACAGTTGGCAACAATTAGTAGAGATTAGATTTTCATTAAAGATCAATGAGGATCAATGGCAGATTTCCAATTAGGCAGTTGTCTGGATCTACTGAGAGAAGCCTTGAGATATAAATTAAAACCAATATTTTTTGCTTAGTTTTCAAATAAATTTTTCAAAAAATATTAATTTCACAAATAATGAAATATTAAAATAATAATGCTGTCAAGTATAATCAATTAATCAGGCTCATTCATTACCTTCACTCAGTCACATAAATCAAGTCACATCACACAAGAAATAAGCATCTGTTTAAATATAATTGTGGACATATATGGATGCAGCATATTTAAAAATTATAGCAAATATATAAATACACACATTTTTGCAAAATTATTAAATAAAACAACTAATATAATTTTTTTTAATGCACTGATTTAAACTAAAAAGTCATAATTAAACTGGACTGTTTATTAAAAAAGAGGTCATAAGTATGCATTGCCTAGGATCACTAAATGCCTAAAAGTACAACTGATATTTCATTTTTGAGAAAATAAAAAAAAAAAAACTGTTTATACATACTTAATTTGAGTAACAAGATTCTGACAGATTCGTGGAGCAGCCAGATGGAAAACATGCAAAAATGGTAACTAGAATTACAAAAAAAAAAAAAAAAAAAAAAAAAATCATTAAATATTTAAAAATTGAATATTTTTCACTACATTAAATAGATGACAATTATAAAAGGCAATTAAATCCCACAATATAAAAGTAAATACAATGCAGCATGTTTTTTTTATATATAATTCACTACTATATTTAGTAAAATTAAATTAAAAGAAAGAAAGCAAAAAATAAAAATTTCACTACTAAATAATTGTATTAAAGAAAATTCTATAGACCACGGGAAAAAATGTTTCTTTAAACCACTGCTTAAAGATAAAATCAAATTTTAATAAGGATATAGTGTGGCTAAATAAACCGTC
Organism: Argiope aurantia; assembly: GCA_026543865.1. Lineage (NCBI taxonomy): Eukaryota > Metazoa > Arthropoda > Arachnida > Araneae > Araneidae > Argiope > Argiope aurantia. The sequence goes on along the minus strand of JAPMOR010052346.1, from coordinate 31,973 downwards.
TTCAATGAAATGCTTCATAAACACTAAAAAAAATTATTTATATTGGAAAAGCTTGCTAAATGAATAAATCTGTCAATAGTAAATAGCAGATAACTACTCATAACATTAATACATGCCTACTGAAAATATTAATCAAGATTAAACAGTAATTTCAAAAATAAATCTTAAACATTTTTTGATGCAGAAATTCTGCAGTTCGTTCATCAGAAGTTAGTCCACACTTTTATTATTAAATCTTCAAGAAATCAACATGTGCTAGGAAATAATTACTTACTGTCTGACCATACCACACAATACTTAATTGCACATCAGCAGCACATGAATTAAAATAGTAAATTAAGATAGTTTGTTTGTAATTTACATAACATTAATGTAAACATTATATCCCCAAAAAGTGAAAAATATATTTATTCCTTTAAATAATGCAATTAGACATATACTTCCAATAATAAAGTTTCATTAAATAAGGAACTATAACATGCACATATTTTGTCTTCTGATAAGTTTGAAATAAACAGTAACAAATTATAAATTAATTTTTATATACTTTCCATAGTGAAAATGTGTCAATAAATAGAATGTTATTCTTATTCATTTATGCATACTGAAAGTTTCAAACTACTATCAACATAATTAATAAAGGCATGTTTATAAATTTTGAGGAGCTTAATCACTCATTTAGATATATACATTTATTTTAGAAATGTGAATTTATTCAATACAGATAAATTGCCACATACAAATATTTGATAGTATGACATTATTACTGGAAAAAAATTAGCTAATTATGCTTACCATTGTTCATTTTGATTGAATAAAAGATATAATTTCTTTCTATCTTATATAAAAAAGAAAAATCTCAGAAATTAAAAATTTAAATATCTCAGTGTAAAAATGTATTCAATATATTATAAAAGTAGGCATTGATGATTAATATATATATATATATATATATATATATATATATTTACAGTGTGGCCATTCTTAAAAGTTTCTGCAAGAAAATTTTTGCATTCATCACAATTTAATCATTTCTACTTCAAATTAGAGTTTAAATTTTAGGTAAAATAAAAAAATTAGGGAATTGCACAGCACAATAAACAAAATAATATATAGCTTTTAAAATGTTTACATATCAATCAAAGTTTGGAGTTTAAACCTAATTTACTGAAGAAATCATTAATCATCAACAAACTGTTTAACTGAAGATTTCTCAGTAAACTTATTAAACATCAAAGATTGGTAGTAACAGAAAAATTAGCAATTTAATCACTGGAGAAGATTATCTTATTTATGAGGATATGCAAATTAAAAAGCATGACTAAATATATCAAAATAAGGTAGTTAAACTATCTAAAAGAGTAAATTAATTTGAAAAAAAAATAAAAAATAATTATATTAAAAAAATAGAGAAATATTAAAAATGAGTTGCATTTTATTACAATAAAAGAAAGTTTTATATTGGAAGAAATAAAATAGACTTTGCACTCATGACATGCTTCTTGACAAAAGAGCAACAACCTATTTGATGCAACAGCAAACTACCTATTTGATGGAACAATGAAATTGATTTGATTTTCATTACGATATTGCAAAGCATTATTAAAAATTGCATATAAAACTGTAAAAAAAGTGTCAAAATTAATAACAAAACAAAATGATAATTAAAATAGTTCTATATGAAATACTGATAAGAGCTTAGTGGATTATATTTTCAATAACTAGATAAATTGCAACACATAATGTGCATATTAAAGATTTTAGCATGAAACAGGCTTCCTGATAAAGCATACAACAACCTTTATCTACTTTAAAAAGTTGTCTGCAACTAATCAATCATTCAAGTGCACAATGAAAGGGCATTTTCAAAGCCAAAATCATTGAGAAATTTACTGTCTGAGAATTTGGAAAACTATGTATCTCTTTCAATTGAAAAGGATTTATTATATAGTTTGGATGCAGAAATAATTATTGAGAGATTTGCATAATCATTTAGAGAATTAAAATGCTTGTTGATTTGTCCTTAAAGAAGCAGCCTGCATGTAAAATATTTCTGTAATTTTGAGTTGTTGATCTTTGACAATAAAAAATATTCTTTTAAAACATTGAAATCTGTGGATAGTTTTCATTTTACTTTAAATCTGGGTAATAAAATTCTCAAAATAGCAATTTAGTTCCAAAATATCAGTTCATTACACACCTATCAAAATTAATTTAAAATTCAATATTAACTTGTGTTTACACTTGATATTCCTTACATTCTTAAATATGTATGATATTTTAATTAATTAGTAATATATCTATAGCATATCTTTTAAATTGCAATAAAAGTATTTTAATTTATCAATTTTAATTATATATATGTTAGTACATATGGAAAGAAGTGAATGGGCTCCACTGCAGTCAGACAACCAACATTTTCAGACACAATCTGCCACTGGTTATTATATCAATAAAGCATTATTATATTAAAAGTATTTTTTTTCTTTTTTACTAGACTATTTTTAATTATATTTATTTAGTTGAGTATATGTCAGCTAAAGAATTTACCGAGTGCAGGTCAGCTATTCTTTCAGAGATATATGACTGTCTTGAAATCAAGTTTTGAAGTATCTGGAATATAATCTGCATTTTCATGGAATGTTAAAACTTTATTATATTAGAAAAGATTACCAAGGTGAACAATATTATCATTACTTGTTTTATTCATTACTTGTTTTAAAATTGAATATCTACTTATATTATCTATGTTTTGATTTTTTTTTTTAAATAGCAGTATTGTTTTAAGCATAAAAATGTTTTTAAGAATGTGAGAATCTGATTTTTAATTTTGTATTTTTCATAAAACAAAAATGGCTCTTTACAGTCAGTAAAGAAGAATATTCTTATTTAGAGTATCATTGAAGACTAAGTTTTTAGAGTTAGGGAGAACAATGGGAAAGATACAATTTAATCTCCCATATGCTTTAGAGTATAGTCATATTGTCATTGGCCATAAAAATGATTATTGATGTTATAACTGATCACAGAAGATAATGTACAATGTTTCCACAGTATTACTCAATACTCTGAAAGCTAGACAATGTCATAAAGATATCCTAGTTCTGTCTGTTATTGGGCATTTTGTGCAAAAGGGGGCAACATTAGTTAACAACACCAACTGTGTTATGCAGTCACAATGTAAATTTTCAGTAACTACTTCCCCATTTCCCACCTCCAAAAAATCATCATAGATGATATAAAAAAATCATCACAAAAATAATATTTACACTTTATTTCTATGTTATCTATTAATTATCTGAATTAAATACTTTATAAGGATGTTTAAAATTATTTCAAAATCTGTATTGAAACATTCGATTAAAAAAGTCTATTGTAAAGAATGAACATAAGCAAGATTTTAAATAAAATGTGCAACATGGAAACTCTTTAAGGATTGCAATAAACCCTTGCTCTCTTCAAAATTCACCAGCAAAAAACAGAATTAAAGTATTTACAGAACTAATGAAATATTATACCTACAATAGAAATTAAACATTAAGCTATGAGATGACTATTAGCACAAAATATCATACAATAGTTCCACAATGTTGTTTGATAGTCTGAATGTCGGCCAATGACACAGACATATTGTAACAATGTTGTTCGGCATTTTGTGCTAATAAGACATACATCCTTTGACAATTCTTTTTTTTTTTTTTTTATCTTGTGAAAAATCAAACACATGCATTTATGACATTATTTAAGCAAAATTTGTTTTTAATTTATAAATACCTTTCTTATAGCATCTGTAATTATCTTGTTTTCCACACAAGCCCTAGACTTTGATCTTATACAAATACCCTGTAAATTCTTGGCTGATTCAATAGATTTCCAAAAGAAAGAGTTCGCAGGATAAAACATGGGCTGGTTGATTCTTTTAAATTGAAAATTAAAAATATTATTAATTTTACAGTAAAAAGTATAAATACACATGTTCTAGTTCAATATTGTTTGGAAAAATGGACACACACATACTTTTAAAAGTTAAAATGGACACACAAAATACTTTTAAAAGTTATGACAATCAACCAGTAATTAATATTTGTATTTTTTTAAATGAAACCCAACACATATGGTTATGTATTTTTAACTCATTTAAGTTTTCTTTAGATTTTTTAATAACATTTAATAAATTATTAATAAACTGAAAGAGAAATAATTGCATTTAGTATGACAATCAAAGTGATACATTTTCTGTTTTGTTCAATAGCAGCTTGCAACTTTTATTTTCTCCATTTCATTAATATATTCATAAAATTTCAGAACCTTATGAATAAAATGCTGAAACAAGTGACCTCATTGTATCATCATGAGTGACTTCATTATTAACAGAGTTTTATGAAAATATAAATAAATGATAATTCTATAAACAAATAAGTGATAATTCAATGACATTAAGTCCTCAATTAATATTAATGACATTAAGCTTCAGGATGGATGTAACATTTCAACTAAACTTCTTTAATATTTTACAAATCATAATCTTTGGTTTTTATGGAAGGAAGATGAATGAATTTTTATGGTTATGATTTCTAAACAATTTGCCAATTCAAAACCTTTTTGTTGATTGCTTTATTTATTTTCAGGAGATTTTAACAGCGCTCAATGACAGCACTAAAGATGCAAAATACATTCTCAAATCCATCAAAATATGGTACAAATTTTTCTGTTAACAGTTTTAGTATTTTTGATCTAGTTTGTACAAATCCAGTATTTTTTGTAATTGATGTATACAGACAGTATTACCACAGAAATATGAGTATAAATGAAATATCTTTTGATTAATTCGAAACCAAGAATAAAAATTGCAAAAAGTTGTTTCTGTAGAATTATTTTTGTTTGTTTTATACATCTGAATTATGTGTTATTTCTCTACCTGTTTTATTCGTGATAATATAATCAATTAAGATTAAAAAAATGGATCTATTTTAACCTGCTAACCGGGTATGACAAAATATTTTGTCACAGACAAACTACTACTGCAATGGGCATGACGACATTTTTTGTCATGGAAATTTGCCTAAATATTTTAAACGTTCCATTGCCACCATTGTGAAACAAGTTGAATAAAAGTTTAACAGATTAAAGGATATCTGACCATATTAGATCAGAATTTTATAAATATTTTGAAGTTTTACAGTCCATTTACAAAGTGTTGTACATCGTTTCTCATCAGAATTATATTACTCTATTTAATAAGACACAATTCTTTTATTTATGACAATCCTTCTTAAAAAAATATTATTTCTTTTTGCTGCTGTTCTCATTTTCTACTTGTTTTTTTTTTTTAATCTTGAATGTTTCAGAGTTTTACTATTGTTCCTACAGCTTTTAATTATCTGTTTTAATATTCATAGTCTGTAATAATCTATATATTTAAAATAATAAAGAAAACCAAAGCATCCTCAGCTGCAATCATTAGTCCACCTTTTATTTCATATGGAATAAAATTGAAAATTCAGAACCTCTAGATATGCCAACCCTTCTCTACCTTTCATTTTCACATGAATTTTCAAAAGTATAACTTTACATACATTCGCAAAGAAGGAAGGTAACAATAACTAAGTTCCCTATAAACAAAGCCTATATAGACTGTTCATTTACCATTTATTTTAATAATGGATAATTTTCAATACATTTAAGGTGTAAACTGCAGAAAACTTAAATTTCTTTCTATTAATGTAGAACTTAAATTTATAAGTTTGAATTTTTAAATGTTTGGAAAATGAAGTTGGAGACTTTCTCTTATTTCATATATAAATATGACAATCTATATAAGCAATCATTGGGTCATCATTGTTATTACATTGACAATATCAATTATCATCTGTGAATGAAAAATCAGCCAAAAAATTTTTTGTAAATAAGTCCTTACAAGTGAAAAGTTCAATCATTAACTCCATAAATTCTAACCTAAGTCATCATCATTGTTGAACTGACAGAATCAATTTTCCTCAATTATTGAAAAATCAATCAATACAAATTTCTGTCTCTGAAGTTTATCATTAAGGACAAAATTCTTGTAACTCTTTGCGATCGTGAACAGCTTTCTTGTGTAAAAATAAAAATAAAAAAAATAAAACATGGTGAAATTTTTCTCCCCTCCCATCTAATTAATATCACAACTATACACAGATAACATCAATTGATTTTAAAGCAAATATCTAAGAAATCAAAACTTTACTGAATTCTCAATTTCTTTAAAATCAACATCATTAAACACTTTTTATAATATTATACACAATTGGCATTAAAAGAGGTAACAGTATCAAATAACTAATATAAAATGTAATAAATAGTATAAATGATATATATGCTTGAAAACTATTTATTCATGAAAACCACAATTATTTTTTTTACCAAACTATTATTCATTTTAGATTTGAAGTGTTGAAAATTCTATTACAAAAATGTTAAATTTTCTATTAAATAGCTAGTTAATGTAAGTTCAAAATTGTTATTATTTTTATATTTCTTTCAATTTTTTACACTCATTTATTCATATTAACCACAAATGAAGATTAAAAAATTTGTACAATGTAAGAAATACTGATATAATAGTGATATATTTATGATATAGCATTGGCTATAAAATAATTACCTCAGAAATAAAAGTTTCTTTGAATTCTTGATGATGTACATGACATTCGGGATAAAATGACACACATTTGGATCACCAACTTCATTCAGTTCTAAACTTTGGAAATCAGGACAATTATGTGCAATTTGTATCAAAAATGGGCAAACACGAAATGTATCAATCTCTCTTATGGTGAAAGATTTTAATTTTTTCCATTTTGAGACAGAAGCAAGAGCATTATCATCTGGTCCAAATTTGCACCTTAAGCTATAAATATATAAATCATTTACAATTTTCATATGCAATACAATAATACAATAAAAGAATTAAAAAAAACCTAAAACCAATTTTACTTAAATATAACAAAACATAACTTGCAGATAATATTTATGCATATAAGGCAAATTTATGCATATGAGGCAAATTTCCAATTATTTATGCAAATCATCAGATAAAAAGATACAAATAAATAAAAAGAATGAATAATTGGGACATATTTACTGAATTGCTATGATAATGACACAACATAATAAAAATGTAAATAAATCTAGATATTGTTAAAAATCTGAAATATTGCTTCTCAGCACAATTAATCTCAAGTTTTACGGATAACTCTGTTGAATGCTAAATGGATGATGGATCAATGACCTCCAAGTTTGGCAACAAAAAAAGAATTGAAAATTCTTTAATCTCTAAGACTTTTGGCCTATCCTTCATGAACATTCTGTGCCATGTCTCAGAAGTTATAAGTTGAGAGGTTGAATCAATTGAGTGAAGCCCAAACATTGAGTTAGTTAAGTGGAATTTAAACAGTAAAGGAATGAGGCATGATCTCTCCATTATGTGCTGAGTATTGAAGTATTATTCAGTTATGTGCAAAATAGTCAGTCACATAGTCGAGTCAATAGTGGGTCGGCAGTTAAGTGCAGCTAAAGCAAGGGGAAGTTAAAGAATAGCGAACATTTGTGGGATGCGAATGGTGCTGTGAATTCTCTCTGCCTGCTGAGTTCTGCTTGGTTGTGATTGTCTACTATCAATTAGTTACTAGAGTTCTGCTGTATATCGCAAGTACTGTTCTTCGTGCATCTTGGCTGTGTTTTTGTTATTTGTGTGTTAGCATCCTCATGCTGAATAATGTTGAATAAATGTCTTTGTTATTATGTCTGTTGGACTATTCCACCATAAACTCATTACACTAAATTCATTGACTGAATGGATTTTTAGAATTTTGATAATATATATTGTGATAGAGGATAAACAATCAAGCACAAGTACCATTTAATGTAATAAAGTTTTCAAATGGAAAAGTATATGCATATATTCTATATGTTAAATATGCATACACAATTTTTGCATCTTGTGCATTGGTTTCCAAACAAAATGAAATGCAGTATATGTTACAAACTTAAAAGATAATGAGTTTATATTATAATATATTAAGAGAGCTAAATTTATTTTGTGATTATAATCACATATGCTACATATGAATATATAGCATATGCTACACTCTAATAATTATAAGCATAATATATAAATCTATTTTAATTTCATACAATTTTTAAATAAATACAAATAAAAATATTTACTGTTACATAAAAAAAAGTTAATCTAAGCATTTGAAATTCAGATTTATTGGTAATTTAAATTATTAAAAGTAATTTCATTTCTTGAAAGTTTACAAATAATGTTGATAGAAAGGAAATTGAATAAAAAGTTTTTTTAGACAAAGCACAATCAATAGCATAGAAATAAAAATTTTATTACAAAATGAAATTTTTAAATAAAAACTTACATTTTTTAACTGTTGAAAAGCTATTGTATGAATTTTGTAAACCCTGTTTTTAAATAATTTTTAAATGAATACTTACCATCGAAGAAAGAAAAATTTCTCAACTTTTCCACAATTCTGAACAAATCCTTCAAATCCTTTAATCTAAATTTTAAAAAAAAATGATTTATCAGCAAAAAAATATAATTGTGGAATAGTAAATCATGCATTGAACACAGTTGCCTTATCTGAATAATGACTGAATTTCACAGATGGGAAGAGAGACTTCACAATTTTGTTGGATTAAATACCTTTGATGAAAGCAATTTAGTTATAGCAAGAAACTATTTATATAAATTGTAATCTATAAATATATACAAAACAATTCCTTATGAATTTAAATTTAAGTGGTATTTAAAGTTGTTGTACAGGTAAGAAAGGAAAACTGCTGGAATATGACAGGATTATCACATTATGCAATTTTATTTGCCGTCCACATTTCTGTTCACCTTTAAATCTTTTTTTATTTACAAGGTCAACATACAATTTTGAAATACTACATCCATGCCAGACTAATTTGAGATAAATCTAGGAATTATGGCTAATGATAAGCCCATGCTATTTCTGTTTTTGTAAAATTTCTCACTACACTAGGTAATGGAAACTAGGGAGATGTAATCTACACAACAAGACATATATATTTACCTCATATACATGACAGATAGATCTTTGGTAGAATTGAATCTCAAATATTTCTACCCTCAAAATCACAAGCTTCAGACTGGTATTAGACCAACCACAATGGGCTTTTCAGAGCTCTAAAAAAGCACTTTACCAAAATCAGATAAATATTTTTAAGTCAATTTCAAAATAACCTGAGATCAAACCTTTTTTTAAAAAATAATTCTATATCTTTCAGATAAGTAACACATTATTAATAAATTTCTTTTAATGAATATTGGTTGTATAAAGTGTAGTCTTCAAGATGCAGATAAAGCAAGTAATTTATTTCAATACATGATAATAAAGCAAAACAGTCATAGTTTAGTTTTATTATAACTGATGTAAATTTTAATAAAGTTTAAATGATTGAAAATATTATTTTGTTACAACTTATCTATTGGATGGTGAAAAACAAGGGATGTACAATCTGATAAATATAGCTACAAAAATAGATGGTTTATAGAAATTCTTGCAATATATTAAATTCAATTATGAGTTACATGAATTATATCTGATTTTATTTCTACCATCCTTTTTACTTCATGTTATTTAAAAACTCTTTGAGCACATGAGCATTTTTTTATCAATATATATTTTACCTTTTCAGAATTTTTTCTTAATCTTGAAAATTTTTTATTCTATAAGACAGCCTTTAAAAGCTGTCTTAGTTTGTCCCAGAATTTAAAAAAAGCCACTACATCACACATATAATAAAAATGAAAATATTTACCTGATTTTCGTAGACCTCTTTACCATAGCCAAAACCAGGACGTTTCAAACAACAAGCAGATATGCTAAAAACTCTCAATCCTACAAAAGAAATATAATCTGATGCTGATATTGTATCACAAAGTAAAACATAAAATTAAGACTAACAATTTTTTTTTAAAGGGATTTATTATAAATTTCAACATATTAAGAACAATGGGATAGGTTTATTATTATGTGTGCGAATATTATTATTTAGTTTATAGAATTCTTCAATGAGAAATATTAGGGATTCATCCTGAATTTCAGTATTTGAATATATAATACATTACATAAGTAAAAATACCTTTTCTTCAGTTAAAAAGAAAAGTAAAGCCATTTTGAAACATCAATATCTTATTACTCAGCTTGAATTTAATATTATACTTCAAGGTAGCATGAAAAAAACATACAGTGAGTCCTAAAATTGAGTATATGCCTTAACATATATGTTTTTACTTAACAAACCAAATTTTGCTTGAATGAAGTCGTGTTTTTCACTAATGATACTCAGGCTCATTTCCTTCCAATAGGTAAGTCAACCAACTGACTCTCCGACCGCCACGAAGGCACACAGATTTAAACCATAAGGCTGAATAACCAAACCGCAGCAACAGCAACACTGGCAGGAACTGTGGTTGAGTTGTAAGGGCCATAACCGGCCACGGTACAACTCTCCCTGAAGGAAGTACGTCCTGTCATCGATGGGAGGAGTCAGACCCCCCACCTATTTGTATACCCTCCAGGGTGGCGAGATTCAACCTCCATGATGGAAGCATCTCATCCTTATTTTGAGGTGCCCCCTCCCTGAGGGGGGGGGCACCTCCTCTTTTTCTTTTCCAATAGGAAAAGAAAAAAATTATGCAGCTAAATTTATTTTTATATAAAAATAAATAAATAATAGAAAAAATGTCAAAAATGAGTACACAACTATACCAATTTTATTACAATAAGCAAATTAATAATTAGTTGCTGCATCTTTTACTTGAACTACAGCATGTAATCGATAAGGCATGGATCCCATCAATTTTTTTGGCTGTCTGAATGAAATTTTGGCCTATTTTTCTCTTAAGACTTTCTTGAAATCATCTTTACTTGTCATGTCATATTCATGCAGGGATTTTTAAAACTAAGCAACTGCAAAATACTTTTACAAATTTAGCAAAAAAAGTGGCAATTACCTCACATATTCTTTAAATGAATACTGAATTTTGTGGTATCAATTTTGTGTTCATACCACATGAAAATTATATAATTAAAATAAATTTGGCTACAAATTTATTTTTTAACCCAATATATTTCTTAATAACATATTTAACAATTTGGCATACATTAAGCTTAAATGGTAAGTTTGTATTGCATTTTCTTATTTAATAACATTATTTGTTAGTTCAACAATTCATTAGAGATGTGGATAATGTCTAACCCAAATGTATGCATTGAAATAGTCATAATAAAGGAGAACTTGATGTGAATTTAATTTCAGAATTTAATAATTTAGAAAGAAAATATATACACCAGGCATATATATCTTAATAAAATTTTAAACTATATGTCATTAATGTTTAATAACATTCAGAAAAGTTGTTTATGAAAACTCCACATTCACATATAATTATATGTAATAAATAATAAAAATACCTACGTTTTAAGCAATATAATGCAGGAAAATGGAAGGGAATATCAAAATGCACCTCTGACAGATTAAGAACACTGATATTCACAGAAGTGGATACAATTTGTGATAAAATATCACACACCTGAAAAGAAATACTTCATAATCAAACAAAAAAAATCCACCTAACCACACAGCAATTAAAAAAGTTAGGTAATGTCTCACAGAAAGTAACATGAATATACTTATGTAAATGGATACAGATAATTTCAAATATTAAACCATCACTGATTATAAAGCAATTACTAAAGAATTCATTATTAAAGAATTAACTTTAAATTAAGCTAAATGGGAAGAACCAGTAATAAATTTCATTAATAATTAAAGTGCCATATACAGAAATCACACACACACACACAAAAAAAAAACACATTTATATGATGGAAGAGATGTGAACAGAAAAAAGAGCAATTAATAGGATATACTTATAGAACTGGAAAGAATTTATTTCACTGTAACTTTGTACTAGAACAACCAAAATAAATTTTGGATTCCTCTTCCACTTAATATTAGCATCATGCTTGGAAACAAATTTCAAACTGTCTTTCAAATGCATCTTTTAAAAAAATATATATAATTCAAATATTCAACTAATTCCTTTTCGTCATGTTAAATTTAAGAAAATAACTCGGTTTTCGTTACCACAATCATTGAAAATATATATATATTTTAAATAAGAATACCGATTAAAATTTTTACCTTTAGAATAAAAATAATCTAAAATACAATAACCTTTATCAGCAGAAGAAAAAAAAACTTTTTAAAGGCTTGAATAAGTGAAGAAACAGATCTGACTTAAATTTCAATAATGCTGTTACAAATCACACATAATTAAAAAAAAAAGTGTTGAAATTGGGGGGGGGGGAGGATTGCCAACTAAACATATTAGAAGTAATATTTTCAGAAGCTATCACTAATCATTAAAGTTTTGTTTCATTTTTGATTAATTTACACTAATTCAAATGATGAAAATCCCTTTAGATACATGTTTTTATCCCCCAAAATATATTTATCTCAAGTTTGGTAATTAATCTTAACAGCTTAGCTAATAATGTCACAAAAAGATAGATAGACAAAAGATGCATTTCCATTTTTTATATTATTAGATATTATTGTATAAATAATATTAAATAAGGATTCTTTCATTAAAAGATATAATTTAATATGTTATAAAAATATTAAAAAATTTAAAATCATAAAAATTTCAATGAAATTTTGCTATGAAAAAAGTCCTTTTCAAAAAAAATTCGATATATTAATAATTTAAACCACAAATAAAGTTTTAAATAATTAGAACAGATATTTGTGTGGAAGAATGATATATTCAAAAAATATAGAATCAAAACACATTCTGTTGGTAAGGGCTGGAGAATAAACTTGCTGAGAAACACTTGCACAGATGCTTTTTTAGGGTTCCATCTGAAATAATCACAATGTACATTTAATTTGTCAGTCATAATGTTTGAAAAGTTTTAATAAATAGTTTAATTAATCTGTTTGAATATGTAAGATGCACTGAGCAGCTGCTGAGCCATACTAGTTCAAAGATATTTTATATATAATTACTTAGGCTTCTTCAAGTAATTTCATTCCACCCAGAATGGCTTTTTTTAAGGATAATATAATGTTATAATAGTTAAAAGATTGGATTGGGAAACCGTTTTGATATTTGTTCTAGGTGCTATCTTATGTTGGTACGACTTTTTATCTTAGATATAAAATATGCCTCATTATGCATGTTGTAAGAATTTACATGAAGTCTTACAAAGTACATTTTTTAGTCCATTTACTTCATCCCTAGTATTTTCATTTTTGGCATCACGAAAACATTTTTTTTTGAAATACTTAACTAATTAAATCCATTTTCTTCTAATTTGAATTATTACACTAACCAAACTTTTTATACCACTAAGCCACAACTTTATTTATGACGATATGTTCCCTCAAAATGTAAATTAGACAGACTTGTTTATAACATTCATATAAAAAATGCAAGCTAATTTAAAATTCATTAGCCTTAAGCCTGATAAGGAGGTGCGCTGATTCTCAAGAATCATGAACTAATCTGAAAGTTTTGCAACATTGGCCTAAAATCTATAAAAATCCCAATTTCAAAAGCAAAAATATAATATTTAATACATTCAAATCATTTATATTTTTCTGTTCAGTATTACTTTAAAAAAGAAAAGAAAAAAAAAAAAAACCAAGAATGTAAGAAAAGAACTTACAAGTGTTCCATCAGAAGATTCTGACTCTCTATGATCCTTTATAAAAACCACTGGAAATGAAGCATTGTGAAAAGTTAAATGATCCAATTTCAATCCAGAAACTCTTTTTATTTTTTCCATATGATTAAGTAGTTGAGCTTTATTATCATTCATCAACACAATTAAACTATGAACACTATTATCAGCTAGCGGGGATAACTTGGCCATGTCTTTTTCCTCAGTTATAAATTGCAAATAAGATGAATAAAAGGACATGTAAAAAGACAAACAATCACCTAAAGAGGAGAAAATAGTTATTAGCTTAATATTATTGTAGATGTAAATAATTCATTGAATATTAATATATCACTTACGCTTATGTTTTTGAGAGCACTATAAGAGAAATAAGATAAACATTTCTTTAAAAGAATAGAACAATAATTTAAAATTATACTGAGTCAAACTGAGATACAAACCACCAATTCCAATTTTGGATCACTGACAAAATTGAGAAGACTAAAGTCAATATATTAGAGAAGTGATATAGTTCAGATACTGTTAGCTTTTATTTAGTTTCCTCAATAAATATTTTTTATTTTATTAAATTCTCTGGTAAACAAACATTTTAAACATATTTTACTTCACTTTTGCAAAGGATCTTAACACAATTCTTGGTTGTAAATCTAGATAATGACATATAAATCATAAAGAAATTATGCCCATTTATTAAATGGCAGATTTCTGACTAGGCAGATGGATTCAGAAGGGGAAAAGAGTACCAAGACAGGTAAATTGATAAATTATTAATCTAATTGCTAAATAAATTTAAAATAACAAATTATAAAATTATTACTTTAGGATTATCTCAATAATTTGAAATATAACTGATCATTTATCCCTGTTTTATTCTATTTACTTATTTGCTACAATATTTATAAACTTCAAGTGTCCATTAAAATCATAGTGATTTCAAACATCGTTACAGCACAGACAGGAGTTATAATCCAAATAAAAATAAAGGTCATTGTGGCTATATATGTATAAATGTTCCATATCTTTTTCTAAACAACAGCATCAGATTCCACCACACTTTGGATATGTATTATTTAAAGAAAGATAAAGAATATTATTAACTTTTAAAAGTGCAAAAATTAATTAAATATTCAATTAATTACAAATTAAATTAGAATTTTGCTATTTTCCTGTGGTAGTGTACTCAAGTAAAATATCCTACAAGAAATGTTTTTATTCCATTTTAAAATTAAAAATTTTTCTTTTTCAATAATACCAATTTAATTTCCACACATTTTTTCCCCAACAATATTAATTAATTTTACAAAAATTAAAAAATAATTTAATCAATACAGATAACTTTGAAATCTTTTACTGGCTAAAAAAACTCTATAAATTTATTCATTATTCAAAATTACAGTTGATAAAAAAACATATCGTAAACTTTTAAATAAAAATAGTTTTTACATTAAAAGTTATTAAAAAACATTTGTTTAGATATGTTTGTTAAGTGCTAATAATAAATATAAACATTTTACACACATGATACATCAAAAGTTAGCTCAAAACTATTGAAGGGCTAGCATGGCTACAATAAAGTTGTGACAATCATTGAAATCGCAAGTTTTATGTTCATGAAAAACAAGAAAATTTCATACCAAGCAATCGAATATCTCAGATAGCAAACAAGTAAAAATACATTACACAAAGTTGACCGAGGTGATAAAATTTTTTAAATAAATCATTAATGTGATGTTAAATTAAAAATTTTAAGAAATATGGAAAAAAAATATTCAGCTTATGAAAACAAAAAGCCACATAATGGCCAAAAATGCCTTAATCCAATTTTCATAAATCCTAATTTTCATGTCAAGAGAATAAGTGTTCATAAGAAATCAATAAAATAATTCATAAGTCATACTATAATAAAATACAAATCAATTAAGATTACAGCAAAAATATTTGCCTCTCAAACATAAAGAAATATATGTCATAAATAAGTTTCAAATATAGATTTAAATTTTTAAAGTTTACTTCTGCTTGATTGAACTTCTATATTATGTGTTGAAAGATTCACTGTAATATTTGGAGCAGGTTCATTCTTTTTCATAAACCAGTATAAAATTATTTATTGTTTCATGATTTGTCTTATTGAGACTTATCCCTCAATGAGAGACACTATGATTAGTTGGATGAAAGACAGTTGAATAAGCAAGCAAGCTCACTTCTCTGGTGGGCATTGTAATGCTGTGGAGTTGAGTTACTTCTACTCTAATAATGTGACATACCTCCAAAGATAGGAGTTGTATAGTGGTTAGTGATAGCTTTTACTATGCAACTTTAGTTTGCAGCCTTCTACACTTTCGTGAGAACAGTAATTCACTTAGTTACTTTAGTATTTATAAATATTAAATGTCTATTGAAATAAGTCCTTACATGGGGAGGCCAAGCAGTCAGATTAAATACATAAAATCTTGCTCATTTTTAAAAATTCACTCAAATAAAAAGTTAACAAAAAATAAATCACTAATATGATATTAAACTGAAAATGCACTGAAATGTAAAATTAAATTAGTCAGTACATTAAAAGAAGTGCATTATATAAAGTTGAACAATGTCTACATCCATTACTGAAAGATGCACATTTGGATATAGGCTATAACTAAGGCTTTAATATTACCATAAAATATATTAAAAATAAATCCATTTTCAAAAAACAAATGCAAGATTGAAAATAATTATGTAAATTTAAAATTGTTTTATCTGATATATGGATAATATTTTTCAAATTTTTCAACAACAAGATAAAAGGAAAAAATATTTTACCAGTTATAAAAATCGTCTCTCCATTCGGTTGATTGCAAAGATGCAATTTATCCATTAAGTATTCTATATCATTAAGAAAAAGACTACAAAGTTTGTTAGATGTAACAACATTCACTGGATGCTCTCTATATTTAAAAAATATTTTTCCTGTTTGAACTGATCTTGCAATTTCATGTGGTAATGTTCTACTAAAGTAGGGTGAGATGTTTAAGCATACATCATGAGCTTCAGGAAACATTGTTAAAAGAGTATTTATGATAAAAAATTCCCATTTTCTAGGTTCTTGGATGTGCAAATACAGTTTCTTGATATTTTCAAAAATGTCTTCACATTTTGGAACAGGCTTTATGATGAATAAACTCCAATATAATTCTTCTAATTTTGAACAATTTTTCAAAATGCGAATTATATTTGCATAAGATAGTCCACAATCAATCACAGATAGGACTGTTAAATGCTTACATTTGATAATATATTTCTCTAAGTTAACATGACTGATGAAAAAAACATTATCAAAACTGATTTCTCTTATGTGCTCCACCCTATCCTTAGTGAAAAATGATGACATATCTTCTGTAAGAACTGTGTTGCATTGTGAAAAGTCAGCTACCCTATAAAATAAAGCAACCATAAATATGCCATATGTTTTATATTAATAGAATTACGATAACTTACTTACCCAAATAACATAAAATGCTTTACAATGCTATAACAAATTCTTCTCAGTGTCATAAAATATTATGAATATCATAATTTCATACAATATCTTTGTGCTAATGAGTAAGGTAACAAATAAATCTGATCCATAAACTTGTATAGGGAAAAAGCCTTTCACAAGAAAAAAAATCCATCCTGGCATCTGGGATAAAAATGAAATAAAACAAGAAAGAAAACTGAAAGGAAACAGATGATTGATTGTAGATGTAAGTAAAATTTATTGCTAAATATGCATTCATGGCAGGGCCGGCCATCTGGAGGGTGCAACAGATGCTATGCACTGGGGCCCATCGATGGAGGGGGGAAGAAATTTAACTGGAACAATTGCGGGGCCCTGCAATATATATATGAAAATATACAATATTTTTATATTATGTTATTACAAAATATGCTTAATTATACAAAGTTTAAAGATATATTACAGCTTAGTATAATGTGCAACATATTATTAACATAAAGTATGGTCATTTATCTCGCCTACTAGGTAAAATTGCATATATTACTTTGATAATTCATACTATAAAGTATTTAATATTATTAGAGTTAATCATGTCCATGCCAAGGAAGTATCCCTCTGGTTGTCAAGACTCGGTTTCAAAAAGAAAATTAGCAGAAATGAGGAAAGAAGAAAAGCTACATTTCAAAAAATCATGAGTAGTTCTGTTTTCTTGTCTACGAAGTAATTCTGGCAATGAAATTGCTTCGACTTCAGAAATTACAATTCAATCTTCAACTGGTGAAGAAAGTTCCGGACAAACAACACAATCTTGCTATGAAAGTATAGAAACTGTGAAAATCTTTGAAGAACCATGTGCTTATACAAATATGATTGAATCAGAAAATAATAATTAAAAAAATGACAACAAATGTGATCAAGTATATATAAGCGATTCAGGTTTATGACCAAGCATTATAACTGATAAGTTTAAAATGTTTTGTGTTAAAAACAAACCTGTACAACACAAAGCAGTTTTTGGTAACAATGCTGAAGGTAGATCATTTTTCACTATTTACTATAATTTTTTTAAAAAAATTGTTAAATGGTGAAATGCAGCTTCTCATCTGATTGATTTATTTAAATTCACAAGATTCTGTATTTCGTTCTTGCGGTACATTATTTACCAAAGGAATTGAAAAATCTACATGATTTATAGGTAGCTTTAATAACTGGAGAAACTTTTCAACTGTAATTCAAGATCATGAGTGTTGTACTTGTCACTTAATTCATTTATTGCTTGGAAAGAATCACTGAAATAACTAAATTTATGTTCAACTATTAATAAAATAAATATTTATATTAATAAATAAGGAAATGGAATGACTTGAATTACTATTTCAAAGAAATGTAGATGTGATTCTGTTTTTAGCATATAATAATCTTCAACTTTGAGGAAACCATGAAATAATAGGAAAATGTAATAATGACATTCTTTTTAAAAGCTGCCACATATTACAGTATCTAAATGGATTCTACTTCAGATATTTCCCATAAAAAAATAATAAACTTCAGCCATTGTTAGAAATGTAATTTTTGAAGAGAAAATATTAAGTATAAATGAGTCATTTAAAAGGTTTATTAAAGTAACTGATGTGAATAGAGAAGAACTAGCAAAAACTGTATTGAAAATATTAAGTGAGCTTGATTTAGATATTATAGATTGTAGTGGACAGGCACATGCCAACGGTAGCTACATGAAAGGAAAATACAAAGGCGCACAATATAGAATAATTGCTCTAAATGATCATGTAATTTATATGTCTTGCCTATCATACTCTTTCAATTTATTAATTTGTGATGCCACTTGCAACAGTATATATTGAAATTTTTCTTTTGTATACTATAATGTTTATCTTGTTTATTTTCTGCATCTATAAAAAGATGAGAAATTCTACAAAAGCAATTAAGCATTACTTTTAAACCATTATGCGACAATTGTTGGGAAGCCAAAATACACTCGGTTAAAGTAATGTATATAGTGCTTGAACAAACTTGCAATGCTCTTGATGAATTTATTGATGCAAATAACAATAATACAGCAGTATCGAAAGCTAAAAGTTATTGGATTCAATACAAGAAATGGCATTTGTTTTATGCTTAAAAGTATAGTTTAAAATATTGTCCAAAATTAGCACTATCAATAAACTATAGTTAATTAAGTCAATGAAATTAAAACTGAAACCTAAAATTTAATTCATTTTTAGATGAAGTAAAAGTGATTGCATGTAATTTGAATCTTTCAGAATATTTTCCTGAAAAACGAATTTGAAAAAAAGAAAAAATTGTTTTTCGAACTAGCAGACGATGAAATTATAGAAAACTTGGTTGGGGAATTTAGATGTTATTATTTTAACTGCAACTGATACTGTTATTGTACAAATAGAAGATAGATTTAAAAGTATTTCAAATCAATCACTGATATAAAAAGCTTAGAAAAACATGAATTAGAGAAATGTTCCAAAAACTTTGTAACATTTTATAATAAAAATATAGATAAAAACCTAATCTCAATCATTGTTTTGCTACGAAATTTGATTTTGAATGAAAGGGATGTAAAAACGCTTGACCTATATTGCAATACATACCAATTAATAATTATAATGATTTATTTCTAAATGTATTAAAACTTTTCTTTACATTGCCAGTTACTATAATGAGTGTTCTTTCAGCAAATCAAAATTAATAAAGAATTGTCTTCGGACAAGCATGTGTGCATAACGCTTAAATGCACTTGTTATACTAAGCATCAATAAAGAAATTGCAAAAAATTGCAATTTTCCTGAATTAAATAATAGCAAAAAAAAAATCAAACATTAAATAAACAAGCAATAGTAACATGTGCTCATGTTTGTATTTTATTTTTTTTTACTTTGCAAAAAATTTAGGGCTCCAAATGATTTTTTCCACTTGGGCCCCTTCATAGAGAAGGCCGGCTCTGCATCCATGTCACCACATTATGAAGCTTCATAAAGTTAATTTCTATAATTCTGATGAAAGCATCATGAATAGGCAGACATTTGAAGTTGTATGTCATTACCCTATCATAATGCATAAACTTTAGGTGGTAATATATATGACAATTTCCAAATGCTATTTAATTTTGTTTTTCTTATATGCAGAATTATAGTTAGGCGCTTTAATTTTAAATAATTTGCATGACTTTTTACATTCCTTATTTAACAGTGATTGATTGAAAAAATAACTAACAGGATCCACATGCTCTAATTTCTACAAATAGGATAGAAAAGCATAAAAAATCTTAAGAGTCATATAATCAATCATTTGAAAAATTTCATTTATGAGAAGAGTCAACTCCCTTTACAGTCAAAGAGATATTCTACTGCTAACTTATTATTCAGTTATACCTCCTGATGAATTTCGATTCATGGAAAATAATGCTTTACTGATTATAATAAGCAAAAATTAAAAATTTATATTTAAATGCAAAGTGAGTAATACAACTAATTGTATAAATATAGAAAAAAAAAATACTAACAGAAATTGTATTTTATGAAAAATTTGAATTTAGCATTTTAAGAAAAGAATATTAATATGAATACTTAAAACTATTGTTTAAGTTTGCAGTTATTATGAAATAATGATTAAAATCTAGTTTGGAATGCTTCTTCAACTTATCAAGTCACCAACTAAGATGGTTGAACAAACATCTTAATTTTCGATTTTGGCATCCTTTGATAGGTTAAGGAGCATTCTAAATAACAATATTAGAATTGCATGTAATTGAATTAAACAGTAAAATTTGTTCCCCAAAGATCAGCTATCATTTCAAAATATCTGACTGGTGGATTTAAACTAGGTGTTCATTCATTTATTTATTGAATAAACAATTAAATGCTTCAAAATTACAGTTTATATTTTATTTAGTAATTTTATGACCTGATTATGAAAATACTACTAATTATTATGTTTCTACATTATTACAACACAATATGTAAATAAAAAAAATTCAAATTCTATTTCGGGAAAACGATTAGAGTCTTATATTACAATGAATCTTAGCTACCATATGGAATATAAAAGAAAAAGGGGAAAAAAAATTTTTTTTCGAGTTCTAGGATTTACCTCCCATTAACTTTTTACTGGGTACTGAATGTATGAAAAAGGCTTACTTTAAAGATAGAGAGATTTCTGTAAGTCTTTTGATGCCAAGTTCTCTTATTGCTAACAATGATTTCGGTGGTAAATAACTAAATATAATTATCAATATTTCTGTTGGCATTGTACAAAGCCATGACTCTGAAGCACGACGAGCAGATAGCTTTTCTTCTAATGACACAGATAAATCATGAGACAATTTTAATAATTTCCGAAACATTGTGGTTTTGTTATAAAAATCTGCATAAAAATTATCTGATTTAATTATAATAGAAAATATGGAGCTTTTCCACAGGACTAGAACAAACACTGATTCATAAACATGAAAACCGAAACTACTTTTATTGCCAGATTGAGAAACCTATCTGATTCTCCCCATTCCTTGGCTTAGTTGATTTTGCTACCACCAAACGAACATCGGCGCTTGACCATGAAAAGATTCGATATCCACAAGTTTAGTAATTCACAAAAATTTTGGAAATAATATCTAGAAGATAGTAAATTGTGGTCCGATTGCATTCCATTGATCATTTACAATTCAATGACTTTCCAAAGGAAAGACTGGATGACAATACATCAATGGGTTTTAAATGTAAAAACGGAAAACTTCGTTCGACGCAAGGAAGCATGAAGAGCTGCGCGATTCTATTAAAGAGCTCTCCCTCTCCTCTCCCTTGCTTGAATCATTTTTACATATTTTACTGCTTCCATTTCATAATTTAAAAGCAGAAAAATTAGAAGATGAAATTTATTTTGTTTAAATATATGCCAAGAGATTTGGATTGGTGGATCCCACTGGAAACTCCATCCGTATGATGCATAGAGGAAAGGAATAAACAATGATCTGTGTGGAAATTAGCGCATGCTCAAATATGGCATTCTGTGGACAAACCAAATTCGTTCACGAAAAGGCATTCAAGCTTCAAAATAATTGCGATAGTTATGAGGTAAAACAAAACACTAAGAGCAGACAACACTGACATTTGTTCGGGGAAACAAAATTTGTAGGCAGCATTTTGGCTACGAATGTGAAAAAAATATTGATATATTGAACATTCATTAATCGAAATTAATACATAACTTTATACATTTTTCTTTGGCTAAAACTTTACAGTTTATCTTACACTGTTTATGTCCAACAAGATAAAATTATTTATAATCCTTTATTCTAAAGGAAACAAATCAGTTTTATTAAATAACCAAAAATGCTGTTACTTTATATAAGTTTTATGGGAGAAAGGAAGCTCTCAGCATCAATTTTGTAGAATTATTTTAACAGAATATTTAAAAATTCTAAGTATGTCGAGGATTGCTGATCCTCTTTTTTTAAAACTTTCATTACGACAATCTACAACATGCTGCTGTGGCATATGAGCGAATTGATTTTAATAAGTGTGTACATAGGGAGCCATCGAAAATAAATGTGATTATTATTGATATTTTAAAAACTTTGAGTTTTAAGAGATCATTTTACAAACAAATCTATTTTATATATTTAAATGCAGATAAATTTGAAAATATAAATTTATCACATACACTTACATTAACATGATAAATTTCCATAATTTCGAAAAAAAAGAATTATGTAAGCTAATAATTTATTTTATTAATAAATTAATGTTATGTAATTAATAAAATGTAAGATTTGCTTTACATAGAATAACACGCAAACAAAACCCTGTTTGATCGAAAAGAAATAGAAAAGAATATCATGCATTAACACGTTTAATACACACGAATTTTAAGAAATAGAGCGCAAGTTTTCAGAGATTGACTACTGTATGCTATTTCAAAAAAATTATATTTACTATTTCTTCTCCAAAACTTTCGACTCTATAATCAGTCCTCTTTCAAAGAAAGAAAGCTGTGGTAGACCTGCTTTCATCAAAATGACGCCACAGTTTAAGTTGCTTGATCCTGCAAGCGGATTTATTATACGTGCACGAGATATTATTCTACTGCATTTTATTGCAGGATCACGCAACTTAAACTGTGGCGTCATTTTGATGAAAGCAGGTCTACCACAAAGCTTTAAAATGTTGAAAACACTTCATCGAGACTTTAAAAATCATGAATTTTCCGAAAACCATGCCTAGAAATGATCTAAAGGTTAAAGTATGATAAAATTATAGACTCGGCTGCTTAACGAATCATAATTTTTGAGACAAACTATTGGTATGAAGAGTTTCTAAGAATCGTAATAATCACTAAAATGCTTGTAAAATTTATCTAATTTTTCAAAGTACAAGCGAAAGAATTATTTAAGTATGATAACGGTAATTTTTTAAAACAATTGAGTTGCTATCTGAATTTCAACTCATTATGAAAGAGTATGTCCATAGACTGCCCCAAATAAAGAGAAGACCAAAGCTCACTATTTTGGGAAAAATGTGCAAAATGAGATGACAGACTTGCTGCATCGAAATGTGAAATCTTCTATTATTGATGAAATAAAAAAAAAAATCAAATTTTCTATCACGTTTTTAAATTGTACTCCAGACATTAGAAAGGCAGAACAAATGCCTTTTATAATCAGATATGTTTCAATCAATAAATTTTTGCTAATGAAGTTTAAATAAAAATTAATGAAAACTATTTAGACTTTCTTCTAATATTTAGATTCATAGAGAAATAAATGTTTGAAGTTATAATTAGAGATCTTAATGACTTTAGCTTAAATTTACAAGATATAAGAGGGTTGGGATGGTTCGGGCAACGGGTCCAATATAGGGACCGATTAAGCTCAGGATTAAACATTTCAATTCTTGAGTTTTCTATATCCAGTGTAGCAGGTACTCTCTAAAACTAGTTGCTAATAATATGGTAAAGGCATCTTTGGTTACTGTAAATTTCTTCAATATGGTACAAAAATAATATTAATTTTTTTTCTGCTTGTACTTTTCGATAAGTAATACTTTATAAACATGATTGATATTGAAATCTTTGAGTGGCACTAAATGCGAGAGTAGAATAGAGATTTTAAATCCTTAAGTTTTCATTTGAGAAATGTATATGACGCCTTCCTATGCTTTTATGAAACATCAAGAAATTGATAATTTAATAAATGACGATATTTCAGTATTATTAAATTGTATTTAACAATTTAAATTTTTGTGTTCATTAATTATTTTGTATAATATTGAATTTGATGAAATCAAAGGGATTTTGAGCTAGCATTTGCGCTTAACTTCAAATTTGTAAAATATTTTTTTCACAGAAACCTTATAAATGCTTCAACGAAACTGTTATTGATACAGAAATTTTTTTAAATCAAAATTGATGCTGTAACTAATTTTGAATCAACCGCGTATGATGAGAAAAACAAATAAGATATATAAATTTTTTTAAGTCAATTCCTACTTAGGTCAGTAAAAAAATTTATTTTTGTTACTTTTTATTAAACCTGCGTCAAAATTGGCGATCATTTGGCGACATTGGTACGGATTTGGCGACATTGGCGAGCAAATAGAAATTACAGGACAAATTTAATTAATTAATTATTTGAAAAAAAAAAGACTGTATTAACATTAAGAGTCATCCACTACAAGTTTCAAAATACGTATTTGAACTTGAGTGGATGAATAATAAGTATTTTATTAACGATTGAAAATTTAAACATTATATATATATATATATATATATATATATATATATATATATAGGGAGAGTGTGAATTAATAATATAAATTGAAAAAGGCAACTTCATACGAAGTACGAAATGAACCAATCAAAGATCCAAAAGAAAAATATGAAATTTTTTTTCATTAAGTTTTACAGCTGATTAAGTACTTCATACTAGTTTTAAAGACTTCTACACTGTCTACTAAAACATCGTCTGATTTTGGAATTTTTTTCAATTGTTGAAGATTCTGTTGAAAAAAATGGAATAGAATTAGCAAGGAAATTTATGCAGTGTCAGCCTTTTTGGACAAAATCAAAGTCTAATCAACTGGCTAAACTTAATATTAAAGATAAATTTTAGCTCCCAAAAATCTCCGCTCTGTCTTAAGAATATTGCTAACTGTACCAATAACCGTTGGAAATGTAAAAGGTGTTAAGTTGACCCGTAACTGGAGACATGAATTTCCTTAAGTGGTTCGAGACATTGAGTCAAAATGACTACACCGTTCTTTCTTTTTTTTTTCTTCTTTTTTCTTTTTGTCTTTTGTAAACAACATTGGAATTCATTTTGGAAACGCAATATATTCTGAAAATCATGTAATTACCAAAAATATATATATAAAAAATTAATGTTAAAAATGCTAAATGAATATAATATTAAATGTTGGAAAATATTATTAGAAAAACCTAAACAATCTTTTGATGAGTACTTACTTCGTTTAAATATTATGGGACGAAACTAACTTTAATAACTGTTAGAATTTAACAAATAAAAGTGAATAATACATTACGAATTGCAATGTGAAATATGTAGAAATTAAATGGTGCATTATATATTTTTTCAATCACAGTTTCAGAGGCGTAGTGTCAATAACTCCATAAATAGCAACAAAAACTTCGAAAAAGAATAATTCGGTTATATGCATGTGTTCAAACTTGGGCCAACATATTGCTAAAAGTGCTAATTGAAGGTACTGAAGAGGTAATTATATTCAAGGACAAAAAAAAAAAAGACCCCACGAGATAATTAAAGCTAATGAACAAAGCGGAGTCATTTTGACTCCCGTCTCCCGTTACGGGTTAAAATAAAGAACATTTCGCATTCGACTACGATGCCAAGTCATCTCAGCAGTTTGGTCATTTTGACGATAGAGCACGAAATTGTTGATCAAATAAACTTAAAAGAAGGGGTAAAAATATTTTCAGAGCTAAAAATGAAAAAAAAAAGTGTTTTGTAACTTTAGAGTATTTAATCTTATTTGTGCTTAATTATATAATAATACATTTTTAATAGCATTAAAAATGTAAAAAATGTTATAGTTAACAGTTTGTGTCCTAGATGCAGACATATTTTTTACTACTTTGTACTACTTGATTATAAGTTTTATGTTGTGTTACATGCTTCTTCTAAATATATGCATTTCATATAAATTAAAATGATATAATCTTCATTTTAAATAAAATAAATGACATTTAAAAAATTGAATGGGCGATATCTTGTCTTTTTGTCCGGATTGATGAAAATGTAAAAGCGAGCGTTATGTAAAATTAGATCTGAAATGCATTTTTTAAGCCAAAAATCTGCCATAACTCTATTAGATATAGGTACTGCTCATTCATCCCGTAATGTTGTGCGATTTCTGAATGCATGCGATATCACGAAAGATTTTATAACGAAGAAGATTTTATAACAATCTTGCGAAGCATTTTGTGCCATTTGGGAAAGGTGTCATAACCGTATCCCTAGTAGCACACATATATTGTACAATATTGCTTGATATTAAACAATATTCGTAATATTTTTTAACATTGTTAAATATTGAATGATGTAATATAAAATAGCACAATATTGTATAATATTGGGCAACTGGTTGTGCTATCTGGGCTAGAAAGATGGAAAACCGGAAGATAAGAATTAAAAATGTAAATGCATGCCACAAGGTTTTTAAAATTGTTATAAAATTGATTGATAACAGGAAGAAGAGATTATAAAAAATTTAAATATCCAAAAATTCGTTGTATAAAGGAAGTAATTATCTATCACTCCTCGCCACACCGTTTCTCAAAATGCCCAACAACATTGATACAATATAATTACATTATTTTGCTGCATTCAAAATATCGAGCAATATTGCCGATATATCTTAGATTGTCTTGTGCCAATAAGGTAGAGGTAGCACTCCATCTTCATACTATTTTTTTTTGCCTATCAATTTAAGATAGACCATTGCCATTCACGAGAATCACAGTCAGTTTCTCTTCAACTCTTTCGACGAACGCCGTGCTAAAGTATACTACAAGTCTCTCCTCTTTCTCTCTTATTCTGTGAATGCTAAATCTAATTAATTCAATGAAAATGGATTTACGAGGAAATTAGAATGAATTATGTATCCTACCTTCCAATCCTTACCAATTTTGATTTAAAAATTCACAAATAGCAAGGTGATTAATTTAATTAGAATAAAAAAAAAACATGCTTCTTGCTGGAATGTAGAAATAGATGAACAATAGAAAATTACTTAGAGAAAATATGAATGAATTTTTAAATGTCATTTTCATAAATTTCATAATACTAGATTCAATGACTGCTATTTTTTGAAAAGACTCGTGTAGCGAACGAGGTGATATTAATAGTATGAAATTTTCCTAAGAATTTCAGCACTCAATAATTGAAAGTAATCATTTAGGCACTTAAAATTCGCTTTTGTAATCCAAACGCTGAGATTACAAACAGTTTTTGGAGTAGCAATTTGCCAAAAGACGACTAAAGTCAGAGGCATAGACGAACATGAGACAAGAGGATATAGATGCAATATGCACCCATCTTAAAAGGTGACAGACAAGAAAGCATTAATTCATTTATTCCTCAAAGGAAAAAAAAAACCCGCCTATTCCATGATCATCATTGTACTCACTGAGAGATTTTATGCTGTGAATGACATGTAGCTTCCGGTGCAATATCATTTTCAGACCCCACCTCTCCCTATCCCAAGGCGTAAATTCACAATCGTTTTAACAATGCGAATGAGACTTCTAGGATTTTCAGGGCACGAGGCCAGCATTTCTAGCACTTGTATGAAAAATCACCACTGGACATATTGTAATCAATGGGCATGCCATCGCCTTATATCTTACTGCACGTTGCTTTAATTTTCGCAGTAATAAAACCACGTTTCTTACAAAAGTTTTTTTTTTAAATCGAAAAAAAGATACACCGTAACTTTGATTCCACTACCCGTTGACAAACCTTTTTCTGAAAGAAAAGCAGTAAATTCAGATATTAAACTGACATCGTGAACTTAAAGCGTATGAGGTGACCATAAAACGATTCCATTCAAAATTTACTAATATATACATTTTTAAATCCTTAAGGGAAAAACGACACAACAGCGAATTGAAAGAAATATTATTTTTACCTAATTTTAAATTTGACGAACATTTTTGTCCTTTCATATCAATATAAAAAAATCTAAAATTCATGGGATAGTTGATTGAGGAAAAATTCCAACAAGGCTCAATAATGGACAAAGATGTCTGATTATACCCGAAAGCATGAATACACAAAATCGAAACACAGCTGAACCGAACACAAAGCAGTACTTGAGTCAATATTAAAATGAATAAGAATAATTGAGACCAAGAAATAACCATATTGGGATTACACGCATCTTACCGAAGTATCTAGGTTAAAAGTGAGTGACTATCGTCGCGACAACTCGGAGGCAGGAATTGAGATTGAGATCTAATGATTATCACTGGTCACGGTACAACCTTTCCCGTAAGAGTTATGTCCCATTATGGAACTGGAAGTAATTCGTCCCCAAGACTACTAAGGAAGTGAGAACCAGCCATCATCACCGAAACTTCTCATCCACATATTTGGGATGCTCCTAGTGTCGAAGAGAAAGGAATAAATTGATCTAATTATCCAAACCTCTTTTATAATATTAAAAGGAATAGGAATAATCAAGTGGAACCCTAATATCCGAACTCCAGTTAACTGGATCGTTTTTAAAGAAGAGGGAAAGGATATCTGCTAACAAAGTCGTTTGAGTAATGACTTTGGACTGAGAATTGACTTTGAGGGCAATGTTCAGTCTATTTTAACACATTATATAAGGGCACAAAATATAAATAACATTGTTTTCGTAGTCATTAAATGAACACATTATAAAAAATTTTTGTATTTTATCTTTTTTACTATATCCTAAACAAAGTATACAAAGAGTAAGTATTGTAATTGTCAAAAAATTTTACTCCAAGATTTTAACGAATCTCCACGTTTTAGATCCCCCTTAATCCGAAAAACACACTTTTGGAAAATATATTTGATCGTCTGTCTCTTAATCTGTTAATTCATAATATAACAAAAAAGGTTTTGAATTATATGGACGATATTTGATATGTAATCTTTAAACCAAATTTTAATATTTCAATCAAATTTTAATAGAAATTTATTTTTATGAAGTCTGTCTGCTCAAGTGAATATGATAACTACAAAACAGGGCCGGCCATCTGGGATGTGCGGCGGATGCTATGCACCGTGGCACCGCAACATGATCAAGAACTAAAATAATGTTCTGGACGGCAAGAGCGGAATGGAAAGAAGAGAGGAAGAAATTTAACTAGAACAATCGATGGGTTTTGAAATATACGTTTACAGATATATTACAGTTTCGTTCAAATGTGAAGCATATAAACATAAGGTAAGTGGATTTATGGTCATTTACCTCAACTCCTATGTTAAATTGTTAAGTTACTTTGATAATTTTTTGCTATAAAATGTTTAATATTGTTAGATCTAATCACGTATCTGCCAAGGAAGTATCCTTCTGGGTGTGAAGACTCGGTTTCATAAAAAAAATTAACAACAACAACAAAAAAAGGTGAATTTAAAAAATTCAAAGTTTTAACTGGTGAAGAATATACATTCTTGCAATAAAAGTGTAGAAGCTGTGAAAATCTCTAAAAAAATCACATGTTTATACAAATATAATTGAATGAGGGATAACGACAAAAATGACAATAACAAATGTATTCAAGTGCATATAAGTGCTTCAGGTTTATGACCAAGTATTACAGCTGATAAGTTTAAAATGTTTTGTTATAAAAATAGACAAAACAAAGGAGTTTTTTCTGAGAATACTAAAAGTAGAGAAAAATGAACTACTTGGTACTTTTTTTTTAAAAAAAAAATTCTATATGGTGAAATGCAGCTTTGCAGCTGGTTGATTTATTCCAAAACGCAAGACTTGGTATTTTGTTTTTGCTGTACATTATTTTCCAGAGGAAATGAAAAAAAAAAAAAAAAACTACGCGATTTATAGGTGTTTATAATAAAGAAAGAAAGTTATCAACTGTAATTCAAGATTATGAGCATTCTATTTGCCACTTAATTTATTTATTGCTTGGAATAAATTACTGAAGTGACTAAATTTATGTTCGATTTTTAATAAAATAAATCAAGTTAAGATAAATAAGGAAACGGAAAAGGTTAAATTACTATTTCAAAGAATTGTAGATGAGACTTAATTTTTAGCATGTAATAATCTGCCACTTCGAGGAAACCATGAAATAATAAAAACGTCTATTAATTAAAAAAATTTTAAGTTTAATCGAATAATTAAGTAAATATGACTTTGTGCTTGTGGATCGTATAAGAAAAATAAAAAAAAAATCCAAAAATAGAATTGTGCATGATTTAGCTCATACACTACAAGTACAACTTATTCCTGCTTTAGAAAATGAAATTCTTCACAAAATTAAAGGCGATAAAAAAGTAGCCACGTATTACATATTCAAATGGATTCTAATTCTGATATTTCACATAAGAACAAACTTCAGTCTTTATTAGGAATGTAAAATATCATATTTATAGGGATTATTGAAATAACTGATGTGAATGGAGAAGAAATAGCAAAAGCTCTATTGGAAATATTAAGTGAACTTGATTTAGATATAATGGATTATAGTGGACAGGAATGCGACAATGGTAGCAACATGAAGGTAAATATTAAGATGTACAATCTAGAGCAATTGCTCTAAACCCTCATGCAATTTATGTGACTTGCCTATAACATTCTTTTAATTTATTAATTCGTGATGCTGCTTCCAGCAGTATCTATTGTAATTTTTTGGATATTGCAATGTTTATATTGTTTATATTGCTTATTTTCTATATCTACAAAAAGTAAGAAATTCTACAAAAGGATTTAAGCATTTCTCGTAAACCATTATGCGACACTCTTTGGGAAACCAAAATAGATACGGTTAAAGCAGTGTACATAAAGTTTGAACAAACTTGTAATGCCCTAGAAGAATTTATTGATAAAATTAACAATAATACAGCGGTATCTGAAGCTAAAAGTCAATTGGATTCAATACAAGACATGGCATTTATGTTATGTTTAATAGCATAGTTTACAATATTATCCAAAATTAGCACTATGAATAAACTATTTCAAGTAAAAACGATTGTTCTCAACTGGGCTTTTAATTTAGTCAATAAAATTAAAACTGACATCAGAAATTTAAGAACAAAGTTTAATTCATTTTTATACGAAGCAAAACAGATAGCAAGTAATTTGAAACTTTCAGAACATTTTCCTGAAAAACGAATTTGAAAAAGAGAAAAATTGTTTTTCGAACTAAAAGACGATGAAATTATAGAAAACTTGGTTGGGGAATTTAGATGTTATTATTTTAACTGCAACTGATACTGTTATTGTACAAATTGAAGATAGATTTAAAAATATTTCAAATTAATCACTGATATAAAAACTTTAGAAAAACATAAATTAGAAAAATGTTCCAAAATGTTTGTAACGATTTATGATAACGATGTAGATGAAAACCTAATAAAATCATTATTTTGCTATGAAATTTGATTTTGAATGAAAGGAATGTAAATAACGCTCAATACATATTGCAATATATACTAA
>JAPMOR010052341.1:11176-32301 GCA_026543865.1 Argiope aurantia | reverse complement strand
TTGTGATTTCGAACTCAAGGTGGTCTCAAATTCGAATTGTTTGATGAGTAGTATACTTTTTCGATACAACGTAAATGAGAAAAAAAAGTATTTATAATTAACACGTATTAATGATTTTTTAAATGATTTTAATTCAAAATTAGTTCTTTTTTATTTGATTATCTCTGGATTTTATTGCTATTCAATAAATTTATACTCTATAATTTTTGATTTGTATTGGACAGCAATTCGATTTTTACTTAATTGTTATAAAGGTGTTCACATGTTTTACATAAAATATAATATTCGATTTCATGTAATACTTAAGTGTTATTCAATCAAATATTATATCTATTCTATTGATATTCTATATATTTATCTGGTATTTTTACTGTTATTTATAATCTACTGAGAATACATAAGACTTATTTTCACTTTGCACTTGATTTGTGACTAACTTCATTCGAAATAGTCTTTACACTTTAAAGACATTCTTTGCTGTAAAGGTTTTAAGAAAGGAAATATTCTATAGGCAAAAGAGGCTTTAGATATCGATACGGGATTCCATCAAAAGGATAAAGATACTTTAAATTCCAAAGTCTTTGAGCTGGAAAATTCTTTTCTGTCAATAAACCCGTAACTGTAAATGCAAATGCTTATTTATTTTTGAAAATTGTTTAAAAGAATAACGAATTCAGATGTTTTGCACAAATAGCTGAGAGCAGTTGCAGACAAATTCAAAAACATTTTGACATATGACAGAAAAAAAATCATATATTGCTTGAATAATATAATTTGAATCTCGGAATACTTGATTTATTCAGTTCTATAGCTATTACAAGGGATATTTTACAATTTAACTAAATTTATTCTCAAGATTATAATTTTTGATCTTTTTCGTAAAACCTTCTATTGTTGTGAAATAAGATCTATGTTTTTAGAAAAATGTATTGATTTGGAATAGACAAAAATTTTATTTAATTTTTTTACTTTTTCTACCCTGTTGAGAATAATTATATTTAATTAAACTCATAAATATTTATTCTAATGGAATTTTGGATGTGTGTGCCAGTAAATCAGTAAAGATAAAAATAATTTTCTAGGATGATTCTTTGATGAAAATTGATTATTTTTTAAAATGATTTTTAATGTTCATTCTTGCTTGTTAATGTATTGCAAATACTATTTGAATAAAATACTTAACCTTTTTTTACCAGAATTTTTCATTTTATAAGAATGAAAATGTTTTGTGCTAATATTCCTATTTTGGAATTATAATGTAATTAAAAGTGTTTCAGTAATGTTATCTTTAATAATAGTTTTTGGACACCTTCAGATTTACTTTATAATATAATGATGCTTTATCCGATTTTTATATTTATATTTGTAATTCTTAAACCAAGGATTAGCTTTTGTGACAAACAAATTGCTGGTTGATTTAGAAATTTTAATCTAAATTAATACGCTTTTAAATTAAAAAGTCGATGTTTTAAGAACATATGATTATTTCTTCATTTAATATTCCTAATGTCTGAATATAAAACTGTTGAAATTTTGTTTTTATTTTTTTGGGAAGTGACCCTGATTTTTATTTTTACATTTGAATACATTTTAATGCTAATTTACATAATTAGATGAACTTTTTTGAAATTCTAATAAAATTCTTTAATAGAATTTTCTTACAGAAGAACTTCATAAATTAAAACATATTGCATATTTTCTGTTCAAACTGGCATAACAAATTCTCACTATGTTCTACAGTTCCGGAATTAGGGTATAAGTAATCTATTCATTAAATAAGATTTTATCAAACCTCAATATTTAAAGAATGAATCGAAATGCAGCTTATGTTTCAGTTCAAGAGCTAGATAATGCTTCTCTTAATTTATCCGTAAAAGTTTAAGCATTTGATAAATCTCTAATTAGAAGAATTTTGCTTTATACGTCTTTTTAGCCACAAAAGGGTTAATTTTTTTAAAATTTCTAGAACACTATTGCCATTTAAAGTGGTTTTATAGATGTTTTCTTAATCTTTTTGTTGCAAATATTCAAAAATATAAATGTTTTTGATATTTTTTCAAAATATTCCTGCCGAACATAGTTACATACCTTGAAGACTAACGTTTTCTCGCACTTCATAATATTCCTTCAATTTATTATTTTTATAAACTTACAAGCGCATAATTCAACAATGTTCATGTTTTAATCATCCATAATGGGTTAAAAATTCTTAGATTTCTATATAAGTTGTATGAAATTTGAAATGCATATGTCTATGGAATATTATTTCAATGAGCATGACAGAATTGGAATATGGAATGCAAGAACTGAAAAATTCAAGAAGCCATATTTTAATGAATTTGCCTATATTCGTATAACACATATCTGGAAGAAAATATTCTTGATTCTTCATTTGGTTCTGTGTAATTATGAGAACTATCAAAAATTATTGGCAAATATTTCACTTATTTCTCGGTTCTAACTTTATTATTAATTGTACAAAAAGTAAGAAATTTAAAAATTTATTGAAGTTTTATTAAACTAGATTTGTTTAGATATATTTGCATAATCTATTTTGTGCATGGAACTTATGAATTTTCATTACATTCAGATGAACAAAAGAACATCTAAGTCTTCACTCCCCTCTCTAAATATCCACATTAGTCAAAGGAAAGCGTGCTTGCCTTTAATCAATTTATACAAAATGTCGGTGATATATGAAATAGAGTTTAGAGGACGGAACTTTGCTACCAAATCTTTAAAACCTTTTTAAAATATGTAGAAAAATGCGAAGATTTACAACGTTTCTGCTTTAAGTACTGAGTGGTGGAGTAATTTTTTAGCCTTCTGCATTATTTAAATTACTTTAGTCGTTATAAATATGCAATGCAATGAAACCTCCAAGTATGATTTTTTAAAGGGATAATTTGATAAATTTAGCAATCCACAAAAATTCCTCTGCGATCCTACTGAACGAAATTGCCAAAAGCAAAATCTCGTTTTTTGTTCCAATCCCAGGTGATAACATTTGGCTACCATTTCAAAGGTTTCGGGAGTTTGGCGGAGATATTGTATAGTAATCCTAAGTATTGGACCGCCAGATGATCCACCACTTAAGACATTTGGTTCAAAATTTGATATGAATCTCTATTTGAGATGCTAAATTTGCATACCGAATTTTATTTAACTAGTTCTCTTCGTTTTGTAATTATCGTGTTAACTTATATTCGTACAGCCGGACAGACGACCTTCATCTCAACAGATTTTTCTCAAAAATCGTTCTCACAGTTCAGTTTCCACAAAATCTGGAAATTTGATGTATAGACCATGTACCAAATCCAATCGTCTGGCTTAAAGCGTTTTTGAGATATCTTTGTCAGAGACAGACAGGCAGACATTATCCAAGAATACATTTTTCGAACTGAGAGATGTCTAAAAGATGCAGATGGGTTAAAATCTCGAGTTCGAATTTTTGGACGATTAATATACTTTTTCTATATTACGCAAGTTCAAATATATTGTATTTTGTACCTAAATAAAGCTGTCACTGAATATTAATTCCTGAATGCTATTTGAAATCAAAGCCAAGACATTATAGAGTCTAAATGGAGAAAATGATTCAAATCGTGGAATAAATATTTCAATATTAAGCAAGTAACTTCTCTATATTGTTTAAAATCAGCTCGTAATTCGTTTAGAACTCGAATAGAATAAATTTAAATGACGATCTTTTAGAATATCCAAATGTTTCTGTAACTTAATATTCCCTCTTTTGGAAAGTTATTAATATGTACGAAGCCTTTCTACATATTACTTTCGGTAAGATTAGAGAACTGGAAATTGGAATGCAGCCATGCCTACAAGGCAATCTAAACTTTGATATATCTGACACTTGATTATTGTTGATGTTTCTTATTAATGAGTAAGGTTAAAAGAGAATGGTTACCCTGAATGGTAAACGTACGGCTGAGTTATTAAAAATTCAACGGCTTTTTCAAAGTACTTGAAAAAGTGCTGAAATGCTGTAAATAATACAAAGACTTTTGGCACACATCCGGGATATTATTATATAATGAATAATGCAAGAGTTTGAATCAAACTTATTTAAGCATTTATGTTTAATTAAATAAATCCCTAATGACGAAACCATTTCTCTGTGGTGTTAGCATCTTTTGTCAGAATTGTTCTATAACAATCTTTGTTTATTATAACTGAAATGCGAAAATGTAAGAAATTAATACAAATTGCACTTTCTAAGATTTCTTTTAAGTAATATATTTGCTTTAAAAAAGTTTTAATATGATTTGAAGTAAAACTTTTTGAAATATTGTATATTTTATTTTGTAATAAAATATCTATTTACTCAATTTAGCTATAGTATCGCCCATATCTACCCGATATATAAATTCCTCTGAGTATTTAAAAATAATTGATAACTAAAATCGTTTGGCAATTTTTCTCTGAAATAGTTTCTTAATTCTTTTAATTTATAGTCTTAGTTAAAAATTAATATTTTATAACTATATTTTTTTAATTCTATTTTATTGTATTTCAAATTCTAAATGATATAAGGTCGTAGAGCGAAAATATGTGACGAAATGGAATGAAATATATCTAATGTACATGTGTTTCAAGTTGAAATTAAACGTTAGATTGTTTAGAATGTATCTTGCATTTGTCGAAATAGTTGGTGTATTCCCTAAATGAAATTTCTCAGTGATACAATGTAGTTCAAAGATTGTATGGTAAGCAGAAATTGCCACGTACGAGCAGATGTAAAGCACAATATCCACACAGATGATGCTTTATAGGTTTAATTGAAAGAATGTGGCCAAATGCAGATGAAGGTTGACAAGAAATCGGAATTTTTCCAAGAGTAAACATCTTCATTAAGTCAATGTTTCGTTTGTTTCTTCATATTGGTTTAACAATTTTAATCATTTTTACTTCATGTATATTTCATATTTCAATTTCATTATAAATTGATATAAATGATTCAGTATCGTGAGTATGAAGCAGCTGAACAAAAAACGAAAATTTTCTCCTATAACCACGAATTAAATCATAACCAAGAATTGAGAAGCATTCAGGGTATTATTTCTAGGGAATCGAGTCTTGAGTGATATCAAGACTGTGGCATTACTTCTTAGGTGATATAAACGTAAGATTAATCTTATTATTTAGCTGAATGTATTCGTGCTGTAAAAATTGGTTTTCATATAATTTCTTGAACTTGAAATTCTCAGTAAAAAATAACCCGAATGCGAAAATATCTAATAAAAAAGCAATTTAATATATATTCTGGTATAATGTATTTTCAGTTGAAATAAATTACGAATTTCTCTGAATGTGTCTTATAAGTGATAGCGCTATTGAATGGATTGTATGAAATGAATCGTTGTTGTGATGCAGTGCAGATCCTTGTTTGAGTCTGAAGCAGATATTGCCATATACGAACAGCCTTGATGCATAACATTTACATTGTTGGTGTTTTTTTTAATGTTTTTCATTAGAAAGAATATGGTAGAAAGCAGGTAAACCCTTCTCTGGAACTGGAATCCTTCCTGGAGAAATGAGATTCTTCATACAATCTGAGTTTATCGGTTTCATCATAATGGTTTCTACATATTTAGACATGTTGAATTCATACATATTTGCATATTTCGATTTTCTTTCAACTTGGTATAAATGGTTCGGCATCACACATGTGAAGAAGGCCTGATCAGAGATGAATTTTACCTTAAAAAATAGCAACAAACTCATATGCAAGAATTGAGGAATATTTATTGTATTATAACAAGACTAGGGCGTCATTCCTGGATTATAGAATCGTAGACAGAGGCTTCAGTCGAGATAGTCCATAGGTTACAACGACGGAAGCTAATAGATATTTGACAAAATTTATAAAAGAGACCGGCAAACAACTACTATAGACCTATACAGGTGGCTTCTGCTTTTTCATGTGCACAGTCAACTACAACGCTATCAGTGAATGAAACAATATCAACAGGATTTGTTGCGGCCTACTATCCTATTCCGGTAGCACGAATTCGAAAAGTTTGAAGCAAATCCTATTCTGACTTTTGAGCGAGTATTTTTTAGGTGTTCTAAGTCTGTCAATGACACCTGAGCTGGCAACCCCCTCTCCCCACCACACCAGCGGGAGGACGTTTGGAATCGGACGGTTTTAACTTGCACCAGACCCGCAAGTAGTACAAATTATTTCCAATTCAATCTAAAGAAATTTGAGCTTCTAGTTCGAAATAATACAATATGATAATGCTAAAGGCTTTATTAGTATATTTTCTTGGTTTTAAAATTTCTTTTTAATTTTCGTTATTAAAGGTTTTGTAAATTTCTTGTGTATAAAAAACTGAAAATGACTAGTGATTTTAATTAGTAATATGTCCTATATTTGATTTCAATAATCATATTGTGTATCTTGGTCATATACCACGCCTCAAACAATGTAGCAAGCGATAACAATTTATCAGCGTTAGGAGTCAAGGAAATCATTTAAATGTTTCAAAACTAAGGACGAGAAAGTTTAAGTCAAATAATTGCATTTATTTTAATACTTGAATTTATTATATTTGATGCATAGAATTATCTAGATGAAGTACATGAGTTTTTTTTTGACAAATTTATAAACTTCATAGGGATTTGTTTTTCTTTAATTAATAGATCTCCAGTGTTGTTTATGATTAAAAAGCTTTCAAACGTAAATATTTTCAAATTGAAAAATAATTGTGCATGAAATATTGCATCAAACAAAACTCTTTTATCTTTGAAACATCTTATTAATTAAAATGTGAATAACAATTGTACCAGACGATTTTCAAAAAAGCATACATATCTAATTTTCATCATATCAAGAAATCGATATCAATTGTTAATCGTCTGCTTTTCAACTTTCCTTTTAATGTTCTTCTAGAGTTCTTATAATTTGTTTTGGCAACTGTTGTTCGTGTGAGTTCTTTTAAAATTAATAAAATCACTGACAAAGATATACTACAAAATATGTAAAAACTAAAATATGAAAAAATAAATTAAAGCAAATTAAAGACTCCCGTTGCCTAGAAACGGATCATCTATAAATTTCATTTTTTTCAAAATCGCCTGTTTCCTTTCAGTTATTCAATGAATTTAAAAAATGCGTTCAATGCATAAATTACATGTATTTGAAAATAGTATAGTTAAAAAATAAAACTTTGTATCTAGAGATGGCATAATTATATTTTTTTGTCAGATAATTTGTTACGAAGTTAATGAAGAAAAATGATAAAGTTTTGGTTAATTTTAATTAATTGAATATTTAATTAATATTTGTACTTTATAAAATTAATATTAGTCTTTTCCATTTCTTATACAATATGTGTGAAAAGTTAAGATGAATTCGGCTGAACTGTTTAGAAAGGAATGCTGAAGAAACATAAAGTCGTATATAACCTCAATATCTTTTACTTATATTAAGACGATCTAATAAGAACTACTGCTTATTCATACATTGATTTCAATGATAGAAGGGTTTATTGAGAAGTATCTTCTGTACATGCCAGCAATTGTAAATGATATATTTAAAAAAATAGAAGAAATAAATAAAATGACTTAGATTTTAATCAAATAAATGAAGTTGAAATATTGTTTTTTAATTTAAAGAAATAATGAAAAATAGCTTAGAATTTTTGAATATAATTATTTAGATACCTGCTGTAAAGTTACGCAATAATATAACTTACGTAACATTACTATATAATACACTGGCCCTTTTCCAACAATAATTCGTTTCTTTAATGCCGGAAAAGAAAGTAATTTCAAAGAAAGTAATTTCTATCACCAGGGAAATAAAATATTCAGAAAATAGAAAAAAAAAAATGAAAAAATATTCGTTTTTTAAAAATAAACGAAGGTTAGTAGTTTGCAATAGTCCATTGTACGAAAAGTACTTATTAAATGTTTTTTACTTTCTCTTACACATAATACAGAGAAAGTATAGTAATTGTCAAAAAATTCGAAATCGAGATTTTAATAAATGTCCACTTTTTAGTCCTCCCTGCGCTCTATAAGTGCATTTTTGGAAAATGCACTTATAGAGCGTCTGTCTGCCTATATGTGACAAAAATAACTCAGAAAAACCTTGAGCTAGACAGCTAAAACTTAGTATACAGTCTTTATGTACAAAAAACTTAATAAAGGAAATTTTCAGCATTTCTTTGTGAAATAAAATACATTTAAAAAGTTATATTTTCTAAAAAAATAAATGCAAGAAAATGTTTTCGGTGATATTTTAAATTATTTATATTATTAATTCAATAGTTAAATTTTATTTTAGGCAAAT
Source organism: Argiope aurantia (assembly GCA_026543865.1). Taxonomy (NCBI): domain Eukaryota; kingdom Metazoa; phylum Arthropoda; class Arachnida; order Araneae; family Araneidae; genus Argiope; species Argiope aurantia. The sequence goes on along the minus strand of JAPMOR010052341.1, from coordinate 23,984 downwards.
GTAATTGAATATATACTGGATAGTTTGTAGACTTCATGTAGTTTGAATCAAGAAATATTCTTCTGAATTAAGAAAATTAAATTTTTATATATAACCACTGCCCTGTAAGTCATATTTATTAAGACATTCTTGAGACACTAATATTTTAAATAAAGATTTACTGCTATTTTATGACTAAAATTGATTTGATTTATGAAAACAAATATTCCTTATTTTATAGAAATGTGCCATTTTATACTCATCCAAAGACCGTTTTAAAGAATATATAGCAATCAGCCTCAGTTTTTCCAAGGTTAATTGGTCTCAAATAATGAAGCTTTAAATTTCTTTAGCTCAATTTCTAAAGCTTAAATTTCTCAAAGCTTTAAATTTCTATCAGTATTGATTCTCATAATTTGAAACGTTTTATTATCAAGATTTTTTTGCTAAATATGATTCGAAGAATCCAAGGATTATATGAAACTTAGTTTTCATAATTGTTTTGAAATACGTTTATTGATTGAAGTAAAATAAAATGCTACTTATTGCATTAAAATCTTTTTGAAAATAAAATCGAAATCTGAATTTTATTGTGAAAAATTCTTTGAGACATTGGATAAATTATAAAAATTATTCTGTATTATACACAAGATTTCAATGCTGAAGGATATGATTTTCAGTGTCATATACTGAAAAAACATGTTTCAATTCAGTAAGCAGTTTTATTGACTTAATGAAATTTTATCACCTCTGCTTCCGTTTCAAATTCATATTTTAAGGAACGGAACGAAAATTATGGAGATAATAATGCAATGAACAGAATTTATAAAGCTTCTATATTGGAATGAGTTATATTATTATCAAAATACGAAGCTTAAAGATATGATATGGGAGAAGGTATTAAGATGCCAAGTTACATAAATTATTTATTTGAACATTTTTGCGAGAATTAAACCAATCAAATTTGCTATTGCCAAAGGGCGCTTGTAAGTATATGAATGGGCTAGTAAATTTTTATCATTGGATAATGCAATTTTAAGTCTGTTAATATCTCAGAGTACTTGTTTTTGTAGAGTATCGTCATTAAATAAAATCTTACAGACTCTCATTATCTTAAGCAATTCTTTCAATTACTTAAAAATTATGAGACGATCAGTAGTAAAAGTAACACAGAAGTACGCATTTACCCAAACACTACAAATTTAATTTTTTACTTTCTCGTATTCATAGTATAGAGAAATTATAGTAATTGTCTAAGTAATCTATAGTAATCGTCTAATCGTCTAATAGTAATCGTCTAATTATACTAATCGTCCAAATCGAGGTTTTAACGAATTTTCTCGCCTCCAAGAGTTAGTAAGGCATATTTTTGGAAAAAAGTCCTTCAGTCTCTCTGTCTGTGACAAAGATAACTAAAAAACGATTTGATATAGGAGAACGAATTTTGATATATTGTCTTTATACCAAATTTTGATATGTTGTTTTTATACCAAATGTGTATATTTTTATCAAATTTTGAGCTGAACCAGCTCAAAAGTCTGTCTGCCCGGCTGTTAGTGTATAATTTAACACGATAATTACAAAACAAAGAAAGCTAGATAGATAAAATTCGGTACACAGATTCAACATTTTTAGTGCAGACACCTTTAAAATTTTAAACCAAATCCATTTAATAATTGAACGTCTGTAATAATCTGTACTTTCTGAAACATGTAAAGGGTTAACTCAAAAAAGCAATGACTTAAACATATCAAATTTAATATAGGATTTTGTGACTATAAGTGTAGATAAGTGTCAATCCTTTTTTGTTTAATCGATTGGGGAAATGTGTCTAAAGCATAAATCCGATTTTCGGATACTATTAACTGTATGCCAGGAATTGATCGCCAAATAACTCGCCAAGGAGGACATGATAGATTCAGTAAAAATGCTAAATTCACACCAAAGGTCAATAATTGGCAACTATTGTAATCCAGTGATACGCCAGATATTTGTTCTCTGTAATAACGCCTTTATTAGAGAATATATGAGAAATTAATGGGTAGATCCCTCCCGCTGATTATATAATTTGCTTTCTTCATTAACAAAAAGCTTATATTAAGATTTTGACATTTAAAAATTTAAAAAAAAATTCTGCCAACTAAATAAATATTTATAATAAATTTAAGAAAATCAATAAAATACTTCTTGTTTAAAATTCAAGATAAGTTGTAGAAGAAAACATTTTATTTACGTATTATTCTTCGTAAGAAATTCTAAAAGACATTTTAAACCCTTCATTACTTTAAAATTCCAAAAGTGATTTTTTCATCAAACAAAAAAGACCTAAAAATTAACTATCCAACTTCACAGCATCTGATTATTTAAAACTCTTGTTTAAAAAGAAAAGGCACCTAAGAATTGGAAGAAATAAGACCCATTAATTAAAGTATGCGCATGTAAATCTTCTTTAGACAGTTGTCATTAAAGAAGAATTCAGAAGGGATTATCATATCAATTGAGTCTAAGGAGGCAGGAATTAAAGTGTTCTTCTATTTCCAGGAATAAATTGACTTTGTTAAAGACATCCTTTTTAAGTAATAAATTATTTTAAAAGAAATGAGGCTGAATTAATGTAATGAAAATATTTTTATGAGTGTATTAAAATGTACAATAATTAAAAAAATTTAATTTAATTCATTATTAGAAGTATTACTGAATATTTCTCTTTTACGTTCGCTATTAGGTTGTGCCAATTTGTACTTAATACAAAAAATTAGATATCCATTTTGAAAAATGATTGTGATTTAAATAAAATTTTGAAAATTAGTTATTTTGAAACTTTATTAAAGTAAAGTTAACCCTATTAGCACAAGATATTGTATGATATCTGCACGATATTATTCGATATTCTGAATGCCGGCTAATAACGCGAGGATAGCGTAACTATGTTGCTTGGCATTTTATGCTGATAAAGAAGGAATTAAGTTTTAGAATATTATAAAATTTAATTTAAATTAGTTCAAAATTCTCAAACATTTCAATGAAAGAATCTGTTGGGGGGAAGAGATGGAATGTTTCCCCTCTACAATTTTTACTACCGTGTACCATACTGCTAATGCTTAGTTTTGTCGTATAGTAAAGAACAACTGTGAGAATTAAAGAGCATCATTCTAATTGGTGAATTGGTTCAAAATATATATTCTGGTTAAAATTTTTTGTCCAAATTCATTACATTTACACAAATTCTGTTATATTTTTGAATTATTGCATTCAAATGCCTGTGGAAAAAGAGCTTCTGGTTCGCGGAATGCAGTCAATATTTGGTTCAAATCCACAAGATTAGAGTTAACATTATATTTCTTCGTTAGACTAACCGTTTTGAGTTATAATGTACACATACGTTAGTACTTTAAAAGATATAAAGAGTGTCTCAACACGAGGTATATTCACTTCCAGAATTATTGGGTACACCTAGAAGACTTGGAAAATCCTACCAATAGTGCATAGGACGTGCGCACCTGGGATGGTAGAATAGTGTTGCAAATTCACGGGATTCCCAAGTATTCTTGCGGAAATACTTCCATACCTGAAAAACCTAGCTTCGCTCTGCTTTTGTTTTTTTGTAAAATTGTGCTTTTTTGGTGAAAATATCTAGAAACGACAATGTTACTTGTACAAGTTGATTGGTTGACACAATAATTGCATTGTTGCTATCGGTTGTGAGCCGAACGTATTCGCATTCGGATAATGTAATACAACGCCATCTCATAAAATTTTGAGGTACCAGAAGGTTATCATCCTATGGCAACAATGCAAGTACCACAGAAATTTACAAGATGGCGCTATATTACATTGTCAGAGTGAAAGCAGATAGAAAAAGGCACTGATAGTGAGTTATTAACGTTGTTTTTTTTCAGGAAAGACAACTATATAGATAAATTTAAAAAAGCAAAACCTTATCTAAATATAGAATTTACTCCAATTCATTAGAGCCGTTTCCGAGATGCACGAAATAAATTTATATTTGTAAAAGAATTGCTCATTTAAATTGTAAGATTTGATTATTCTATTGCAAGATACAGTAATCAGAATAAATGACGCCGAAGCTGTTTATATTGAATAGAGAATGATTATTAATGCCATAATTACGTAGCTCATAATGTCATTATAACATAATCTTTTAATAAAACAATCTAATAAGGTTTTAATGGCATTTGCATATAAGGAAGAAGGGAGTTTTTATTCTGAATATGACCTACAATTATTATATGTGAATTTTGGGTTTATTGACGTCATTTGTGATATCATTGTTGAATTTCTGCTTGTACGGACTGATGTAAAATCGTTAATTAGGTCACTGAATCTTTAAATCGAATAGTGAAACGAAGTCTCTTAGAAAATTTTCCAGAATCCCGTCCAAGAGCGGCAGCATCTGTCGGGTCTGACAAACATTTCATAGTTAGCATTGCAATGTAATTCTGACTCGTCTAAAGTACCCTATTCCACATACCTTGGAGATGAACAGCTCGTGTTAAAGATTTCAATCGCTTTAACGCAAAAGATTATTCACATGTTCAATTTTGGTGATAAGATTCGAAATTGCATCAATTTAGTTCATTCGATTTTCGCTCAATCGTTTTCACTTATGCTTGAAATAATAAACAGTATTTCTTTTAAAATAGTTAAAATGTGCTCTATTCTCTATCGGTCAGAACTGTGAACCAAATTTTGTTAGTGTAATTGTTTAAAGTTTTAATGATGTTCTTATCAGTATAAACAGAGCAAATAAATTTTTTTTTTGTAAAAATCTATTACTTAAATCGTACATATTATAACAAGTAGTTGTTAATAAAATAATGCAATTTAAGATGAAAATTAATTTACAACAAATATTGTAAGCTGCAAAATTTTTATAAAAAAATGTGTAAACATTTTATAAAAAAATGTAAACACAATTGATATATTTAAAATTACAGTTTTGCAAAATTTTACCTCTGGAATTTGTTAAAAAAATATCTATCTTCATTTTTTAAGAGACTTATAAAGAATGTCTCAAATATTCTCATTTTCATTACTTTAATATTTTCAGTATAATTAATATATTTTTAGTTAAAATATTGTTTATATTTCTCAAGATTAAAAAAATTTTTTTTGTTGAGTTCTGAATCAAACTTATATCTTCTATGCACGAAATAAAAATCATGGAAGGAAAATTCTGTAATTGATCGATGATCAGTGCTGAAAATATTAAAATATTGTTTGGTCATCGAGAATACAAAATTATCCAAAATTTCTGGAATCTAAAACATTGAAAAAATGCGAGAAAATCATTTATTTTACAAACACGAAATAATCCAAATTAAAAAAAGAAAGTCTTAAAGGTATTTACCATTATCGGCTTATTTATTTTGTGATCTTTACTATTTATTTCTAGAAAACTCTTACGAATAATATACTATATGGACTATCAGATATCTGACTGCTTCCACTTTACACCTGTTTACTTGTTACGCCCTGAAATATCAGAATTTAATTTATTTTCTCCGAAATGTGTGAAAGATGGAAATTCAATGCGATACAATCCCTCCAATGTAGTCTCTTCAGCAAATTCAGTACTTAAATTTCAATTCATTTCTGAATGGATAATAGGGACTAAATTTAATTCTTAAACATAATGATTTCTCATTAAGCGAATGCAGTTAAATTGAGGCAATTAAGTTATATCTCTGAGAACACAATTCTACAGATACTTAGCACCAAACCGAATCGGCGGTTAGCTCATATTTGAAATAATTGCCACAATTTAATACTGCGGTATTTAATCTGAGTGGAAAAAATTTGACTAACAGCGAGCATTAGTGCAAAATTAAAGCGGAATATTCTATATAAATATCAAATATTGCGAAATAAAATTTAAATTTTAGATAATTAATTTGTTGATAGATAGTTAAAATTTGATTTTAAATTGTTTTTTCATGTCGAACAATATTTAAAATATAGTATTTTCTCTGAAAGATGCTTTTTTACTTTCTCGTATAAGTAGTATAGAGAAAGTATAGTAATCGTAAAAAAAAAAAAAAAAAAAAAAAAAATCGAACTGGAATTTGATGAATCTGCACGTTTTGAAACCCCCTGAGTTAAAAAAAAAACTCATTTTAGAAAATTGCCAGTTTGTCTGTGACAAAGTTCATTCAAAAATGGTTGCCAGATGGTTGACATTTGCTATGCGGTTTTTACACTAAATTTTCAGATTCCTATGAAATTTTGAGTGAAATCTGTTCAGAGGAAATTCGTCTGAATGGCTACTAGAATATCAGGCAACACGATCATTACAAAACGAAGAGAATCAGACAGATAAGATTCGGTACACGATTTAACATCTATAGTATAGACCAGAGGTTCCCCAACTTTTTTTTCTCGTGGACCACTTTCAAAGTTTTACTATTTTTGGTAAACCCCCTGCTGCTGCATTTCTACTGTATTCCCAAAACTCCTAAAAAATATCACCCTAAATTGGGGGTGTTAAGAAGAAAAAAAAAAAGAAACACATTTTCTTGTGTCCTATTTATTAAAATAATACTTGTGGTTGTACAAAATTATAAACATTTATTATTACAAACAATCAACAATTGACAAAAAATCGACAATGAACTCTGAAATGTAAATCAACAATAAAAAATAGTCATACTTTTAATGAGACGGATTTACTTGATGAATTGACAGCAAATTATCAATATTTGGCTTCAGTTTTGTAAGAAGTAATCTCAAATCTCCCCGTTCTGTGATGTTCAATCTGTTCCTTTTTATTGTTAACAGGTAACGGCACTAAAACTTCTTTCGACAAGATATGACGAGTGAAACATTATCAAAAATTTTCTCGCAATTTCCCACAGCACAGGATATTTTTCGGGGATTTCTGCCTGCAGCCAAAATGTTTGATAGCCTTTTTTAAATTTCACCTTCAGTTCCTCGTTGGTGCGGAGCACAAGTAGCTCCTCTTGTAATACAACATTCGCCTCTTCCATTTCATCAAATGGGGTTATGATCCATGGTGGTATTTCCATCGTCAGAATATCTTCAAATCTATTTTTGAAGTCATCATGCAGGATATTTAAATGTTGAGCGTATGTCTGAATATCCTCATCAGGACATTCTATCTGTGACAATTGCGGAAACTGGGAGAATTCGCGACGACTAATATATTGCTTCATTAATTTCAATTTACCAAGAAAAGCCGAACTTACACCCTTTGTTTTTATTAAATGAAGGCTGTCCCCTTGTAACTGTAAATTAACGTCGTTGAATTTTATGAACAAATCTGTTAAGTACGCAATGTCCGCTTTATATTTGATCCGACTTTCTTTTAAATCTGGTTCTTTAGTTTCCAGACACTCTATCACTGATTCGAATAGTGAACATCGATTCCCTCACAGTCACACTTTTATGTTCAAAATCCCAGAAACAAATGAGCAACGTTTTGTTCTTGGCATTCGTATTTATACTAATGTCGATTGCAAGCACAGCGCAAGTCGCATTTCATACCTTTGCATGTCTAAACAAGCATCCCGGACGAGCGGGCGCACGGGCGGCACTTTGCAAGTCTCGACATGTGGTGTACACTTGTACTATTATCTATTGTTCTGTTCAATTCTGTGTTTGAACTGAGTCTCGAATAGTTTTGAGTACCTACCTAGTGAATGATGCTATCTGCCTATGTTGATAGGTAAATCCAAGCCAAAAATTTTGTTCTTTATTATGAAAACCAGAATTTTTTGTGGACCCCCACTTACAACTTATGAACCCCTGTTTTCTTTTCATATCTCGGTGGACCCCTGTGTGGTCTCTTATGGACCCCTGGGGGTCCACCTGGACCACTTTGGGAGCCTATGGTATACAGTGCGCGAAAAAAGTATAAGGACAACATGTAATTGCATGAAAATATGGTTTATTTCCATTTCACCTAACTGAACTTTTTATATTTCTTACTTCTGCTGCATAATTTTGTGATAACACTTATACCACATAAAAAACATAATTTAGCTTCAAAATATTGATTTTACAAAATTTAACATTAAAGGAAATACGGAAAAAATTATAAGGACATATTGTAAAATACTTAAAAAATGTTTCAATAATCAAGAAAACTACCTTTTTTTTCAATCACTTGAATGAGCCGAGAGGTCATAGATCCTGAAAGATCTTTTAAAATGTCCACAGATATTTTTTCCCAAGCGTCTTTGATAGCGACGACAAGATCTTGTGTACATTGATACTGTGTGCCGATTTTATAAACTTCTCGGGCTAGAAGTCCCCATAAGTTTTCGATTGGATTAAGATCGGGACTTCTCGCAGGCCAATCAAGTAAATTTACAGAATTAGCTTCAAACCAGAGTTTTGTACTCGTAGAAACGTGTATCGAAGCATTATCCAGCTGAAAAATATAGTCCCCTGAAGTAATTAGTGGTGCTTCAGGTAACAAACTTTCTCCTAACATATCAGCATACCTGTCCGAATTCATTTTACCGTTGATAAATACAATTGGAGTGGTTCCATTTGCCGCAAAAGCGCCCCATACCATAACCGAGCCACCACCATATTGACGCCTGGAAAACACTTCCTTGGACTTTCGCAGATCATACCAAAAATAACGAAAACCATCAGGTCCATCAAGATTGAACTTTTTTTCGTCCGAAAAAATTACATCAGCCCACTTTTGACCAAGAGAAATATATTTTTTGGCAAAGTAAACTCTTCTTTTCTTATGATGATTTGTAAGAGGGGGGCGTGACACTAATTTCCCATAAGAAACTTGAGGATGTTTACTCAAAACATTTTGAACAGTCCTTGTTAAGCATGGTAAACTCAAATTTTGTCTAACTTCATTTGCGGTTTCTCTTTTCTCGCAAGCTCTCCTTACTATCATTCTTTTTTGTCGACGAGTGAGAATTTCTGGTCTCCCAGTTCGCTTTTTCATACCATACATCCCAGGATTTTTTAGAAAATTATAAACCACCGTTTTAGATCTCTTGATTCTTTTTGAAATTTCCCATCCACTCAATCCACATTCTCGAAAAGCAACAATTTTTCCTTTTTCAGAGTCAGAAAGTTGAGTTCCTTTGGGCATCGCTTAAAAATTCACGCTGAAAGTCGCCGAGTGGGAAATTGTTTTCGCAAATGAATCTTTTAACTCGGAATTGTCATTTTATGCTTTCAAATATGCAAATTTTTAAATAATTACTGGAGAAAAAGCAATGTCCTTATACTTTTTTCCGTTTTCATTTAGGTTTAAAAATCAAAATTTAAATTTTAGCAGATTTAAAATTGAAAATTTTAATTACTTTACGCATAAAATATTTTAGTTTTACTTCTATTTTTTCTACAAAAATTTGCATTCGATTCTCTAAACAAGGCTTCTAGATTTGGCGATTTTTCGCGTGTCCTTATAATTTTTTCGGGCACTGTAGACACTTGACAAATTTTGAATGAAATCCAATTTGATTGATCTGTACTTTCAGAAACATGTAAAAGCGATAAGTTTGTGTCAAATCTTTGTTTCAATCTATTGAGAAAAACCTTTCTAAAGCAAAAATTTGATTTTCGGGTACTATTAACGCTTTCGGATACTATTGGGATATTGTTAACAGTTAAAGGAAAAACTTCTCATCTACTCAATCAGTGTTTTTAAGAATCAATCGAATCAATTACCACAATATAGGTTCCCCCGTGTTTTTCAATTGTCATAGATTTACAATAGATTTTCAATAGTCATAATTTTTCAATTGTCATATATTCGCACAGTATTAAATTAAAAAAAGTTTTAACATGTTAAAATATATTTCTTCTTTTCAAATTTATGCCCAATTGAGAGAGACAACTTATAATTTTCTTTTAATATTAGTAGACCTGAGATAGTTTATTTTTGTTGAACAAAATTAATTTAAATGGTCAACAGTTTAACTTAATTCTTTTGAAAGAATTAATACATATCATTCAAAGATTCTGTTCTGTATATCATTGACCTTTAGGACTCCTTTCATTTTAAAAATGCTATTAGAAAATAAAGGGAATTTCCCTGAAGTCTGCTCGTGCTAAAGTTCAATATCATTCACCGAAGAAAGCATTATTGTTTTATTATTCAGAAGCAAGCACTCGTGAACTTAGTGGAGCAACTATTTACATAATGGTGTTTCAGAATTTTATCACGCGCATCAGTTTTATTGCTCTGAAATAAGACCTTTGTAAAAATATCCGGCTTATCCAAGCAGAAACTGAATCTCTCGTAAAGAGGCAAAATGTTATTTGGCGGAAAAACCAATCCATTAAAGTTGAAAAAAAAATCGGAGGAGTGGGCAAAATGCATATTAAGACAAGTGAAATCTTAAAATGGTTGCATCGAAAGGAAAGGAAGTTTTTGTGGAATTCTAATGTTTTCAGTTTTTGTTTACGTTTTGTTACAAATCGTAACATCCTTGGGTGTATTAAAAAGTTAAAATATTTGCAGAGCATATACGTTATTTTGTAAACAATTGAAGCATTATTACAATTGAATGACACATTATTTTAAAATTTTCAGAGCATAGAATTTGTACTTATGAAGCAATTGTTGGAGATGATGTATCAGTTCTTCTCTATCTCTACAGCATTGACTGTTAGATCTGCAGTCACTAAATTTGGCACACATATAATTTTTAAAATTGGATTGTGCATCTAGGAAGGATTTTTTTTTGAAATTTTAATTAGAGTTTGGTTAATTAAATATTAAATGAAATGCTGATATCATTCCGTAGTAACTTCATCAGATATTGTAGCATAAAAAAGATTTTTATGCCATCTTTAAATTTAAAAAAATCATCTTTTTAAAAATGCTAATTTTGTAATCGTCCGGGTTTTTTCTGGATTTTGGCAATTTTTTAATACATTTTTTTCTTAATTTTGTGTCAAATGCTTTTTTCAATCGGTTCAATAAAATATTTCTGAAGCCCAAATTTGATTTTCGAATACTATTAACCATATGCCAGAAATTAGTTTTCTAAAAAATCGCCAAGGATGCCATGGTACATCCAATAAAAATGCTAAATTCTTGCCAAAGGTAGATATTTTGCTGCTATGCACTTCAATTCCATGGAATGCATTTTCTGAGATAACCCCTTCATTAGACAGTATGTGAGGAAGTTTTGGGAAAACCACACCAGATGGTTTATTGAATTTTTAGAATTTTTTTAATCACAAAACTATTTAAACATAATTAAACTAATATCTTTAAAAGATCGTTACAAAGTAATGGAATATTTTCTATTTAAATACGTAAATAGAGAAAAAATATCTTTATTTATTAATTTTTTTTCAAAATTTTCTTGTTGAATAAACTTAAAGACGTCAAAACAATACATCTTCTATTAAATTTGCTTTAAGCCATTTCAATGAATGCTTCGAAATTCTAGAAGAGCATTTGGATTGGTTTAGATTTTATTATTATTCAGCTGCACTATCCCTGACGACCACTGCAGAGGAAAATTAAAGATTCTCCCTAGAAAGATATATGGAGAGTGTTTATCTCGACATTCTTCCACACTCTCTTGGAAGAAAAAGATTCTCTTTTTCTTGCTTTTTCTCAAGTATGCAAAAAGCATTTTACCACAAATTCTTGTGCTTTCATCGAGGGAATTATATATTTTTCTCACTTTGGAAAATAAATCGTTTTTTGTAGCTGCTGAATGTTTAATCCCAGAAGAATAATTAGTTATGTATTCTAGAGGGTCTTATGACTTCCCTCATAGAATATGCTCAATATTAGGAAGCTAATGGAATTGTTGAATTTAATGTAAGCATAATTTAATCATGCAAAAGTAATTATTTTTACATTGCAAAAAAATTAGAACTAACACATTTTCTATGTACATATAATTATATAAGTATCTAATTGTTCCTCTTAAATTCCTATTATCCTTGTAAATGCGCTTTTTTTTTCAGTTTTTAAGCATATTGGTTATATTTGTCTAGTAATAAAGCTAGGAAAAAATTATTTTTATTAGTTTCCTTTGACAGATCATACTATAATTATACTTATAGATTGTGTGGAATAAAATTTCTTATAGAAAATAAAAAATTATGTTCTAAAACTTTTTGATTTTAATTAATTATTAAACGCCTTTTGATCAGATATATTTAAATACGAAAGATATTCAGTACATTTGAAGATTAATGCTATTTGTCCATGGAACAATATCACAATAGAGCTAGGAAATCTCCGTAAATAAAATCAAAACTTTGTACTTTGTTGTTTCTTTTTACGAAAATTAAATTTAATTTTTAAATAACTGCATTTGTTTCTAACAATAAATATATGTATATTTCTATAAAACATGTTTGTTTAAAATTCTTCCAAAATTTGTTAATATATTCTAGAAGAATGTTTTTCGTATGCTCTTTAAATTAGTGATCATCTGTGTATTATATGCTGGAAATGATCATTGCTGTTATCTAAATTGTCGCGAGATTTATAGATTTGAGTCCAGCATTAATATATACAATTTAATGTACAATTTGTATTCATATAATTATTTTATATCTTTTTTTTCCTTATTATAAAGAAAATTGTGTATCTGAGTTTTTGTGTTGGTTATCTGCAGGCCAGATCATTTGATTTTGAGCTCAGTATATATATATATATATATATATGTATGTATGTATACAAAAGTATTAAAATCAAGTTAATAGGAAAATCAAATAAACCAAATAAAAATCAAACCAAATAAAATAATATAAAAAAGAATCCGGCCTGAAGACTTTTTCAAGGCTCACCCTCAGGCAGGGATTTAAAAAAAAGGGATTTTTTCTGTTAAGGAAA
>JAPMOR010052341.1:0-10369 GCA_026543865.1 Argiope aurantia | reverse complement strand
TATTAAATGAAGATTAGATATTTCCAATTCCATTGGGAAAAATGAGATATCGGTTGTTCAGAGAAAAAAGGCAACCACTTTAATGAATGCAAATATCTTAGTTTAATCTGTTGAAGTTAATTAAGAACAGTTTCATAATTTAGATAAAGGAATACTTTATTGTGTATGCAAAAAATTATGAATGTTACATAAAACAAGAACTAAAATTTTCGAAATTTGTTTCACAAATGGTGTAAGCCACTTTTAGTTAAAGAGCAGTTATTTTTTCCGTATTTTCTTGTATTTTGTGTTTTCTATAAACGGAATTTTACAATTTATTTAAACATTCTTTTTTCTTTCTGAATATTTATTTCTTAACTGCTTCTCAGTTTATTTTTAATTTGGTAACAATTGAGTAATACAGTTCTTTTCGGATCTTTTCTTTAAAAAAAATCAAAGTTTAGTCTAAGAAAATATCACTAGAAATTAAAATTAATTATTTACATAATAACTTGCTAAACTTTCCTAATTAGTTTATTTGCTTGAAAAAATAAATTACATGCAAACCTTTTATCTTGCAGTGAAACCGCATTTTAAAAGTATTCCCAAACGTTGATAGCATCTTTACCTTCAAAATGTGATAACATCTATTAACGGCCATTCTACATTGACAGTATCAAATATCACATTTGCTATATACTTAAAAAAATTATTATTAAATATGTGACTGAATTTTTTTTAAATATAAAGAGCATGATTTTGTAAATAAACTAGTTAGTCCCTGATAGTATCACTAAAGCTAGACGACGAATTGCAATTCAATTTTCTCGTTTTTGTTATTTTAGGCAGTCCATAAAATTGCAGGATGAGTGTTAATGGAGGTTTCATACCAATTACAGCTCAACTCAACTCGGAAAAATTAAATTTAGATTTATTTTGTACCATAGTTTGATTTTAAATATTCTTTCAAAAGTTTATGTATACATCCGCGATTAAAGTGTTTTTTCATATAAAATCCATTTTCATTCTGCAGATTTCTGATGGCATTAAATCTATTCCTAAAATAATCAATTAATTGATTGATTAAAAATTTCAGAACATTGCTTTTATGTATCAGAAAGAGAGGATTTATAAACAGTGCCGTTCATTTTGTTATTCGGAAATCTAAAATCATTAATTAAAATTCTTCGCGTAAAGAAACCGGATCTTGCAAAACATAAAAATGAAAAATCATTGATTAATTGCATGCAGGAAATCCTTTATTATACTCATTCCAATGCGATAGAATGCTCAAGAGATTATCAATACATTTTTGTTTTTGGGTCATGCAATTAAAATGCTCGCTTATTTTTATTTATTAGCTGTATTGATGGAAGCGAAATACGGAAAAATCCCTTTTTGAATCGCGCCTTTTTATATTGCAGTGAAAATCAAGCAAAACGAAAATAAAGTTTAGAATTTAGAGAAGAATGGTTCTATTATTTTAACAGGTGTTATTATAATATAAATACTGAAATAAAGGAGAATTGAATACGATCTGAAATGATTAGGAAAATCAATTATTGTAAACACTGACGAATGATAATGCCATCTAAATTGGGTTTAATTTATTAAATTCATTAAAATTTCTTTCATTTTATAATTTGCTCAATTATGCACATTCTATTGATATTAAAAGATTAATACTTTTGTTATATACTCATTAAAATATGATTACGATTCGTTAATTTTTATTTCTTGAGGTTACAATATAAGGAAAAAAAGGCACCAGAAATATAATAGATATATTAACACTAAACCTACCGGCATTTCACCGATACATTGGAATTGCCATTGGAAGCGGGTCAAATGACCCGCTCGTGGTAGCTTTAGTGTTAAGAAAACTGCTAGAAAAACAAGCAAAATTTTGTGATTTTAGTAGCATATGCCAATAATAAAGATGAATGTGTGGGCATGTGTCAGTGGGAACCATGGATCTGTACAAAGTATATATTACCAAGTTTGATAGTTTAATGATGAACTATCTAACTTCGTAATATATACTTTGTACGATGCGACTGCACACATCGGAGTAATTTTTTAAAATTTTAATTAAATTAAAATTGTTAAAAACAAAATTTTAAGGTTTTATTACCATAACTTCCAGAGTTATTTTTGTAAAAATTAAATTTTACACCATTCCAAAAGTTAAAAAAAATGTAGTTTAAAAGATGCTAATTCAATATTTATGCATTTATTTTAATTTCGGTAATTTCCCCCCCTTTTAATAGATTATTAGGTAATTTTTCTAGATAATGTATTTGCCTACTATAGATTACCTGGTTTCCCTGATGCTGAAATCGTATTCTTCATATAGTCAGATATTGTATCTCATGAAATTCCTCCATTGTTGAAAACAAAAGACGAAAGATTCTGATCAATATTTATGAAATTTACTAGGCGAAAAAGAAAGTGAAGTTACAATTTCTAGAAATTTAGATAATAGATGAACTGGCTATTTATATTTTTATTAACGGTGTGATGTCATGTAACCATCTCCATTGGAAAAATACACAATGATTATAAGACAATAAGACTTATTTAAGACAATTAAAATAACACTGTTTTAATGTTTTACAAGTTGGCAGAATCACGGATAGGAAGTGATATTTGAACTATTAATCTGAAATTAAATATAAAACGATTAATCAGCTGGCCTCCAAAAGGACTAGTTAATAATTATGCGTGTTTGTGAATTGATTCTCGACGAGGTAGACCATTATATCTAAAGCTACTAAATTGGCCTAGATAAATTTTGGAGTGTTAAAATATCCAACTTCTAAAAAAATTTAAGGAATTTTATTTAGATTTTTAATTAATTAAAAATTAAAGGACTTTTTGCAGTTTTCTTGCATAAATTCTTAGGAAATGACAAAAAAGCAATTACACTTCTAAAAATAATTTTTTCAATAACGTCAATTTAGTTGTGTAATTAAATTGTGAAAGTTTTTATCTTTTTTTTATTGTTCGAAATATTTTCAGTTTATTTCACAACAATATATTTGACTGTTGCAAAGAACTCAAATGAAATTATATTTCAATTGTAAATCAATTGTAAAGAACTCAAATCATTTGTAAACATACTTACAAATATTTTTCTTTCATTGTTGATGTTGAAGATACGACAAAATATTTTATGAAATGTAGATTTCTGTTTGAAGTATGATTTTAATAAACTTGTTGAATTTTTTTGTGTTTATTTAAAGTTTCCATTAAAAGTAAGCAATAGTGAAAAAAAATGTAAATTTAGTTCTTTGTTTATAGATTTTTTATATTATTAAAAGCGTAAGTCTCTGGTTTTTAATTTAAATAAAAACTGATTAAATTTGAACATTGATTCACATTTTGAGAATAATTAAAAAATTGGAAAAACGCATAGCACAATGAACTTTATGGTGTAAGTCTTTTAAAATAGCGCGCATTACATGTTTATCAAATTTTGAAACTTTAATTTAATTTGCTGAAGAAGTTATTAAAAAATTACATAAAACTGTATGTGAAGATTTTAGTAGTCAATATCTTGACGAATCAGATTGCTAGTATCTGAATTATATAATTAATTTCCTTGTTACGGCAAGATTTAGAGGAGTAGTTTATACATGACAAAAATGTTCAGATATTGAAATAGTAAGCATGTTTTCTTTCAAAATCTTTATAGGTTTGGAAGAAAACATGCTTGAGTTAACTGAGTGTCAACTACTCATTGATAAAGTCCATTACTTATGGAAGTGCCCAATTTCATTGTTTATAAAATATGATCCCTAGTTAAGTTTAGAGAAGATTCAATTAATTCTAATTTGGTTCTCAAAGTATTACTAAGAACACATTCTGAAGTTTTAATATAAAGTATAGTTGTGTAAAATATGCCATGAAGAATTTAAAATATATTTACTATTATATATAATTATAACTATTATTAAATTCCAATATTTTTGCTTCTTATAATTACGTATTGTTACAAACCAGCAATTCGGCTTCCCAGCATAGTTTGTTCCATCATCGGAAAGAAAGTTTAAAGTCATCTGAATGGGACGGAGTCCGGGTGCGCGTCGGAGGTCCCAGAGCTTGGCGATAAACTTGGCGATCATTTGGCGACTTGGCGATCAATTTGGCGACTTTGGCGCCAAAATAGATTATACCCGAAACATCGAGAATTTTCCCGATCCGTTCAGTAGGAACCGAGATACGCCTCGAAAGTTCTTGATTGGTTGAGAGGCTTCTAGCCCCGCCTCCCGAGACCTGTAAAAGGAAGCAGTCGCAGCAGCTGCCAGAGCAAGGTAGACGACAGGGGAGTTCGAGAGCAGGGAAGTCAGTCAGTAGTGGTCGAGAGTCGTAGTCGGAAACGACGGTGAGCAGCGACGGAGTCAAGCTCGTGCTGAACTGAGCTGTGCTGTGCGCTACTGTCTGGAGTAGATTCTGGTTGTATGCTGCTGTGTGTGCTGTTGTATGCTACACGTCTCGGCTGAAGATAGTCGTCTCTGTGCTGTATATATCTGTCGCTTTTGTGCTGTCCTGTGTGTCTTCGTGTAAATAAACGTCGTTGTTTCCTTTTCTACTGCCGCCTGCTGATTGAGAGTTCTTTACACCATATCACTTCCACTATCCAAATGAACCCCGGCAGAAATTTCGTAACAGTATATATTTAAAGAAAGAAAATGAAAATGGGACGATTCCTACAATAATTAATAGATAGCAGTGAAGAAGACATCAACAAAATAATGCCAAACACATTATAAAGCATACTGTAAAATCTACTAAAAGAGTATAGAAGAAAATGATAATAATACTAGATGGCATTATAAAAAAAAAGAGAAAAAAAGAAAAAAATATTATAGATGATAACAAATATAAAAAATATTTAGAAAGTTGCCGGGATTTTTAAGGTATTTACTTAATTCTTCAGAAAAAAAAATCTGCTAAAAGGCGGTAGGATCAATTACTTTCTTTCATCGGTAAATAACAATGAAAAAAGCAACAAGGTAAGACAAATTTTAATTAAAAAAAACTTGTTTTTCAATTACTTTTTTCGATAAAGCAAAACATGACAGGATAATGTTGTTTCATTTCTTTAACGTGAATAGAATACAAAATATTTTTTTGATGATGTTATATCAGATGTTAAATCCTTCATGCTTAATTGGCGGGTTATTAATTATCTTCATAAGACAAGAAGTTACTGATTAAACAACAAAATTTCTTTAACCGATTAAAAGAAGAAGGAAAAAAAATAAGATCAACAATTATTAAGTGTGAGCAAAAATATCCATCCTAAAATTTTTTTTTAAGCCAGAAAAATTGTGATGGAAAATTTTAAAAACTCTTTTTAAAATAAAATTATTTAATACTTCTTTTGGTTGCATGCGCTATTCCTACACGGGTCAAACATGTCTTAAATGTTATTAATTCCAATTACATTCAGATAAACTAAAGAACAGCTGAGTCTTCTTGCGTTTCTCTAAATTTCCAGGTCATCTAAAGCAAAGCCTGCTTGTCGTCAGTCAATTTATATAAAATGTAGGTGATATGTGAAATAGAGTTTCGAGGTACAAATTACACTATTGAACCCTTAAGACTTTTTTAATTTTTCGTATGCGCGGTATTATAGAAAGTATAGCAATCGTCAAAAAATTCGATCTCGAGATTTTCAAGAATCTCCACGTTTAGAAAGAGCATCTTTAGAAAATATCCATATGTCCATCTGTCTGTCTGTCTGTGAAAAAAATAATTCAAATCACTTTGAATCAGACGGTTGAAATTTGGCATACGGTCTTTACACCAAATTTTTAGATTTTTATAAAATTTTGAATAAAATCTGCTCAGAGAAAGTCCGTCTGTCCTACTATTCGATTATAAACTTGCACGATAATTACGAAACAAAGAGAGATAGATAAATAAAATTCTGTACTCATATTTAAAATAAATGGTGTAGATATTTATCAGATTTTGAGCCAAATCCAACTAAGAGTTGACCGTCTGTCGGTCTATACTTACAGAAGCATATAAAAGCGATAATTAAAAAACGCATTGGTTTAAATATATCAAATTTGTTACGAGATTTTGTGACTACAGATGAAATTCTGTGTCGAATTTTTTGTTTCAATTTGTTGACAAAAAAGAGGAAGAACAAAAATTTGATTCTTGGATAATATTAACTTCATTCCAGAGGTTAATGGCCGACGACGACACTGTAGATTCAGTAAAGATGCTTTCCTTGTAGTGCTGGTGCCATGTAGGGCGTTCTCTAGCACGACTTTATATTGGAATGTATGCGAGTACGTTTATGAGAGACCATGCGTACTATTTAAAATATATAAAAAAATTCGAAAACCCACAACCTTTATGCTTTAAGTATTGAGTGGCGTAGCATTTTTTTTGCCGTCCTCGCATCACTTGAATGAATTTAGTCCTAATAGATAGATCTTACAATAAAGTCTAGAAGTAAAATTTTTAGGGAATAACTTGCCAAATTTGGTAATCCACAAAATTCCTGTTGCAATCTTTCAGAACAAAAATTGCCAAAAGCAAAACTTTTTTTTGCTGCTATTCCAAGTGCTGGCATTCTAACAGTTTGGCGATGATACTTTATCATAATCATTAATTGGAATGGTTGTATCCATTACTAAACAATAAGTTGTAAAATAATGAGTAAAGGAGATATTAAATTACCATTATGAAATCATGTAGTACTCGAGATAAAAAAAAATGTTATAAAATGTAACATAAAAGTCGTTCACAATAAGAAACATAGCAAAATTTGAGCATAAATAATTTAGCTTAATCAAAATGAATTTTTAAGATAAAAATATAAAATTACTTAAAAATTAACAATTGAGACCTATTTAAAAATGCAGGAATATTAGTTTTATTGTTTGATGCATCTATTTCAATAAATTACACCTGTGATAGTTGTCTTATTAAAACGTTCTCGCATAATCTTTAATAAAGGCGTTTATACCCCGGGAATGAATGGTATGCCGCAAAATAATTACGAGATATTAACTTCCGGTTCAAATTGAGCATTTTTACTGAATCTATCATGTCATCGTCGGCGAGTTTTATTTGGCGATAAATCTTTGGTATGCCATTAATATAAATTTGGCTTTAGACACGTTTTTCTCAACCGATTGAAATAAAATTTTGACACAAAAGTTTACTTATAGTCACAAAATTCTATACCAAATTTGATACATTTACAATTAAGCTACTATACTACTATTTGATACATTTACAATTAAGTACAATTAAGCTACTTAACAGTACAATTTGCAAACATATTTACTGGTATGTACTTATTTAAATTGTAAGAATAAATAATAAGTCATACCGTGACTAGTAAAGAACCTTTTTCATCCAGTTTATATTTACATTCACAGATATAAATTGGGAAAAATTATAAAAATTTTTTTTGATTAATTCCATAGATTCTCCAAATGATTTAATTTTGAAATCCAATGTAATGTAAGCCTTTTCTTTATAAAAACGAAACGCCATTTTTTCACACTCAAATGATTACGGTTTTATGATGGAAATTCTTGAATTGTCATTATGAGTTGAATCTAATTGTGAAGAAAACGAAAACTTCTGTACAAGTCGAATAATGCTGATGTTATAAAATAATTTTCTACAAATCTAAATTTAATTCATGAAAGCATTTGAAAATTTCAAATGAATTAATGTATTTATTTCTGCATCTGTTTTATGAAAAATCATATGGAAAAACAAAAAGAATTTATTTTGTTTTAAAAACAGAATAAATGTACAGCCAACCGCTTTAATATTATATCAGCAGACAATATCCATAAATATGTTTTTGTATACGGAGGTTATTACCTATATTTTTTTCTGCATTCAATTTACATAACCGAGCAATATTTTGCGATTCCTGAAAAAAAATAAATTTATTTTCGAGCATGGCAGAAGAATATAAAATGGAAAGATATTGGGCCTTGAAATGACACAACTTCGTCATTTTAATATGACGCAGTTTCTTATTCAGTTTATGGTCTAGATAAGCAATAAATAAATAAATAAATAAATAAAATGATTCATTTTTGTCCTTCATTTTTATCCAAGAAAATATAAAAGCTTCAGTTTATGAATAGAAATATCTCTTGCAAATTTGTCATCGTATCTGGAATATTCTGATAAGAAATTGTATTAGTTGAGCTATCGTTTCGAATTAAATGAGATACGAACATGTGCTTTTAATAATTTGGAGATCAGGTTTCTTTTTGCTGCAATATTGAATGCATAAGATTCAGATATTAGATTGGGCGGACATTGAGATGACCACGTTTTTAAAATTATCCTGAAATTCCTAACCTGAAATATTGTATTTTGAAATTAGTTTTAAATAGATATTTATCAGCAAGATTTCCATATGCCATTTTATAACATGACTTTTTTTTATAATTTAACTTTTCCAAATTCGTTGCAAAATATTTCACTTTAAAATATAAAAACAATGTTTGGCCAACAGTTTCCATAAAAGCTATTTTTGGAAAAATAATTATAGAATAATCGTATTTTTCTTGCTAGATGTCTTTAGATTGGAATAACTTTCTTATTTCCTTTATTCACTTTCTTTCATAAGTTATCAATGATACTGGGATAGATAGTTTTTTAATAACAATATGAAAAAATATTCTAACATGTGGAAAGTTATTAGAAATGAAAGAAAAAGAATGTTAATTTGAAATTGTGATAAGAAACTAGAAGGAAATATATCCAAAGTATATTTCAAGTTATAGGCATTTTAATTATTTCGAGTGTTTGTTCAATGTATGATACGCAATGCGTTTTTAACTCAATATATTTAAGTAATAATTTCATAAAAAATATAAGAAGAAGAATTTTTTTAAAGCAAAATGAAAGGAATTAGATATAATGTCGAGCCTAAAATATCAATTGAAAATCAATTGAGTATTGTCCCGAAATAAAGCTATAACTGTTTAATTAGATGCTAAATGCTGTTTAAAATCTAAGCTGGAAAATTATAGAATCGAAGTGAAGAGAATGATTCAATTCGAGAAGTAAATATTTTATTATTAAGCAAGTAACTTCTCTATCTTTTACAATATCGTGCTCTTAATTCGCTTTGAACGCGAATAGAATAGAATTAATTGACGATCTTTTAGAATATCCAAATATTTCTATAACTTAATATCCCTCTTTTGTAAAGTTAACATTAATATGTACGATACATTTCTACATATTACTTTCGGTAAGATTACACAGCCATGCCCAATGCAATCTAAACTTTGATACATCTGACACTTGATGTTGTTTTTTAATGAGAAAAGTTAACAGAAAATGCTCTGAATGGTAAACATACGGCTGAATTATTAAAAATTCACCGGCTGTTTACGGAAAGTTCTGAAATGCTGTAAATACTTCAAAGACTTTTGGCACTCATCCAGGAGATTATTATATAATAAATAATGCAAGAGTTCGGCTCAAATGAATTTATGCATTTAGTTTTAATTAAATAAATCCTTATGGGCGAAATAATTTCTCTGTGGTGTTTGCAACTTTTGTCAAAATTGTTCCGTAACAATCCATGCTTATTACAACTGAAATGGGAAAATGTAAGAGATTAATACAAATGACACTTTCTAAGATTTCTTTTCAATTATATGTTTGCTTTTAAAAATCTTTTAATATGATTTGATGTAGATCTTTTTCAAATATTGAATATTTCGTTTTGTAGCAAAATAACTTTTTACTCAATTTAGCTATAGTTTCGCCCATATCTACCCGAGATATAAATTGTTCTTAATGCTTAAAAAATAATTGATAACAAAAATCGTTTGGCAGTTTTTCCTGAAATTGTCTTTAAATTTTTTTAATCGATGCTCGTAGTTAAAAATTAATATTCTATATCTCTATTTGTTTGTATGCCATTTCATTACATTTCAAAAACTAAATGATATAAGGTGTTAGAGCGAAAATATGTGAGTAAATGGAATGAAGTATGTAGAATGTATTTTGTAGTTTGTAGAATGTATTGCATTGAAGTATGTAGAATGTATTGTATTGAAGTATGTAGAATGTATTGGAATGAAGTAGAATGTATTTTGAACAATTTTTGTATTGCCCAAATAAATTTTTGCAGTAATACAATATCGTTCAAAGGTTGTATGTTAAGCAGAGATTGTCATTGTGAGCAGATATAAAGCATAATATCCACACGGATGATGTTTTATAGAATTTATTAAATGAATGAGGCCGAATGCAAATGAATGCTTCCGAGAAATCAAAATTCTTTCAGGAGGAATAAACATCTTCATTCAATAAATGTTTCGTTTGCTTCATCACAATGGTTTTAACAATTTTAATCATTTTGACTTCA
>JAPMOR010052338.1:183022-210896 GCA_026543865.1 Argiope aurantia | reverse complement strand
AAAATTATAAATTTTCAAAACTTTGTATGCTTAAACTATTTTTTTTTTCCAAATTTCAGATTTAAGCTCCTTGTAAAATATCGATTTCCTTATTCTTGTAATATTTTTATAAAGAAAAATGCCTACTTTATACTTTAAAAAATAAGTTTTATATGAATTGGAGAAAAAAAAGAAACAAATATAAAAAAAAAGGCATGGGAAAAAAGAGCTCAGTTTAATTTTGATTTTTTTTATTAAAATTGCCTTTGTGTCTTAAATAGAAAATATTCGCATGAAAAAATATTCGTAAATTTTGCTTACATCTTATTTTTATACATAAGGAGTGAATGTCTGTCAATTTGACGTCAAAATAACCTCATGCATGTGCTAATTTTCAAGAAACGAGTGGCGGTGCCGAAATTAATATTTCGCATGGAAAAAATGGTATTATTAAGTGGTATTAAAATCAGTTTCTGCGATGTTATTTTTGGAAGTTATCGACGAAAATTTCAAAGTTTTTCTCTTAAATTTTGATTAAATAATGTATCATAATCACTCTGACACTCACATTCCAAAGCATAATTGTGCTACATTTGGTAGCTATATATCAATCGGTGTTACTTTTAGAGTGTGGTGAATAGCATATAATCCAGTTAACAACTTTTCTACCCGAACGATCGTTTTGGTAAAATTGTTAAGTTACTAGACTGCTAACCAAAAGGTCCCAGGTTCTATCCTTGCTCATCCCGTACCGCCACAAGAGCATAACAGATACACCTTATCTTTCATTGAGATAGAAATAAAAATAAGTTTGTCAATAACATTTTGTTCGAAACACAAACTGAAACGAAACAATATCATCGTATGAAAATTCTTCGGGATTTTTAATTTAAAATTCCGAAGGAATTAAAGTTTCTTTCTTTTGATATTCATTATTGTTTCCTCTCTTTACTTATTACTTTCAATGCCTCTTTCCTTTTTTAATCTTGATTTCCAGATTTAAGAATGAAAAATATAGTTTTTATTTACTAGCATGTAAAAAAAATAGAAAATATAATATACATATAAAATATTACTCATAAAATTTAATATTAATGAATTAAATCTGGTTTTTTAAAAATATTTTCTTTTTCTAATCATTCTTTAATTTATGATTCATTATATGAATTATAAAGAACCTTATAATCAAACTTTCCCATATTCCGTTACCAGATAGCGATGTTTTTACTTATTCGGAACTTAATAAAATTCAACCATTAAATGAGGGTTTTCAGAAAAATGTTCAAACAATGCATTGTCATCAAGAACACATGATGTAAAAAGTGAAAACTCTAATACCTCAGTAAGTGAGTAAAAATTCCATTAAAATTTCATCTTTTACAGCGTGAAGCGTCAATTTAAGAAGAAGAGCAATTTTGATGAGCTGACATATGAATGTTTTCCACTTGGTTTCCATTGACACCATTTCCACCGCAGCATGCTGTTTGAGAACACAAAAGCGAATCCAACAATTCTCTTTTCATGTGAAAGGATACACAAGCCAAAAACCGAAAAATATAGAACATTAATGAAGCATGTGGCAGAAAGATCTCAAAGCAAAACTCGAAAAAGAGTTGTGGGTAGACTTCATTCTTATTTGAGTCTTTTCAGTAACAACAAAAAGAAAAGGAAAGCAAGAAAAGAGAAGAAAAACAACAAAACTGAGATTGAATAAAGTCCTTGTTCTGGAAATAAGAAAGAAATTCGCTCCAAGAAGAATCTCATCTGAAAAAAAAACCCGCAAAAAAAAGAGACATCAAAACTAATAGAAATATTTAGAGAGGAAATAAAAGAGAAGAATCTGGAACTTTGTGGAGTACCTCCTCCTCCTTTTGTTATAATTAACATCAAACCTAGAATGTGATTATAAAATATCTGCAATAAAAAAGTAACAGCTAAATATTTCACTATTTCAAAGAAAAATTGGGATCTGTTTTTGTACACTTCGAATGATTGAAAAGATAGTATTTTGAAAACCTTGGGCCGTAATTTTGAAATATGACATATTTATGTGCCTTCCTTAATAACATTTGTTTCTTAATATTTTTGGAATTTATTTACATGTTAATCAATTAATTAAATAAAATTACGATTGACATCAATTAAAAGTAAATTCTAAAAAATTATTTTCTCATTCATAATATTAAAACTAGCAAGTAGAAAAGAATACAAGTTTAAAAAAAACACTATTACTTATGTGTATTATGTATTAATACACATAAGCTACTACAATTATTATGTATTAATAAAAGTGTTTTAGGAACTATTTTTATTAAATGCAACATTAACCAGCTTTTTTATGGGTGGTACGAATATTGTACAATCGTTAACAAAAAAATTTTAAATCCTCTTTAACTTTTTATTTATCATCGCATCTTCACAAAACTAGTGTTAATAGAAATGGCTTAAAGGGATAGTTGAGATATACTAACTGATTAACCGAGTTAATTTACATAGTTAATTAACTTCTATCTCAAAATTTTCCAATAACGGAAATCGAGATTTTTTATTAAATCGATTCAACAAATCTTTTTATATATGCGTATTAAATTTCTTCCCCAAATCTGTAGGAGTTCTTGAAATATACTTCATTTTGTTTGCTGAAAACTCCCCCCAAGAAAAGAGCCAACCCATCGGGGGCCGTATATTAAGTAAATCTTAACTTAGTAATAGCAAAATAAAAAAAAAATTCTAGTTTTTATTACAAAAAGTTTGGAGGAACGAACAACACGACTCAGATTTATTTTTAATGTGAGTATATTTTTTCGAAATATAACTATTTTTCTTTTTATTTAAATATTGAAACATTTCCATTACATTTCCATTATTTTATTTAAATATTGAAACATTTCCAAATCAATTCATCGTTTAGTTTGTTTGTTTTTTTAATCGATCCCATCCTTGGAAACAAACATACACCTCAATTCTTATTTCGAATGAAATACGTTGTTTAGCCATTTTTTTCCTTAAAAAGCAGCTGTTTGGCGAAATACGAATACATAAAGACATTTTAAACTAGTGAAATTATCAGTTTTTGTTAAACGGATAGATTTTTACTTTCAAACGGAATCAATTGTTAAGTGAATAGATTTATTAAGTTCATTACTATAAGCTGCAATAAAAATGACAGAGTGATGGATGTTCTTTCTATTATACAACGGCTGATGTGATCAAGGCAAATAAATATAGACGAATTGAGCCAAACACATTATCATGCAACAATATCTTGAACCAGACGCTGGAATTTTTGGTGATTTAAAAGTGTTCAATTTAACATTTTAGATTAACAGTGTTATGTTAACATAATGTTTAATGGATTAACACAATGCCTACAATATTGAATGCTAAGATATATATATTTTTTTAATGAATAATTGTGAAACAGTAAGTTTGAAGTGTTTCATTCTACACGACAACAATTCTAGATTAGAAATCAATAATTATGAAACATTTCATACACTTTAATTCCTGACATCACAAAAGAAATAGAAATTGAAAACAACCAAGAACAAATATGTTAGGAATATTGTTTACTTTTAGAAAAAAAAATGTCAAAATTTTCTTCACTGCGCTTATTTTCCTATTTAGTGAAACTGAAAAGTTTAAAATCAGGAACTAAAAATGAAACTTTGCCTTTATTCCTAAAATTAAGAGAAGAAAACTGCCATAAAAACTTTTCTCCTCTCCAGTTTAAGAAGCAGTAAAACGAACTGAATTTCGATCTTGTGTTTCCGAGTATTTCCCGGCGGCCACTCACTCGACCACGTCTGAATATCGTTTGTTGCGCAGTAAGCACTCCCTCCAGAATAATACACCGTTTCTATTCCCTGTCATAGAATCTGTTTTCCTCGAAGTTTTGTATGCCATAGAGAGATTTAAAAGATAGAAGAGTTTCATTTTCAAATATCCAGTGTGGAAACAATTCGGTTTTTCAAGTATAAAGAAATTCTTTTCGGCAGGTTTTTTTTTTAATTCAAATTCATAAAAATATCTGTATATTCATAATATATGTATTAAAATACGCATCTCAACTTTTTATATCTTATCTCATGATTTAAAAAAAAAACATATTTTTCAATCAGCTGATTTTAACATCAAATTCTGATATAGTCCAGTTAAATAAATCATCTGGAAATCAATGAATAAATTCACACAGTAATATATAGAAAATTTAACATCGGCTATAACTTATGTATTTTAAATAAAGCTTATGCAATAAGACAAAATGAGATTTTTTTTAAACTTATAAATAGGTTTTGAAATAACTTTTATATTAAGCGGTTTAAAAAATGTTTTTTTTTTCCTAGGATACAAGAGGACAAGCTTTTTTAAAAAAGAAAAAAATGAAAATAAAAAAAAACAACAATTTCATTCAAACGAAAAACAGTAATAGTAATATTAGTTTAGTAATATTAACGTCCCGTTTGAAGCAACACTAGGGCTATTTTGGGATGGACCTCGTAATTTTGAACCACGGTCAGATGACGAGGACGACACCTGAGCTGGCACCCCCCTCTCCACACCACACCACACCAGCGGGAGGACGTTTGGTCAGGACGGATTTAACGTGCAACAGACCCCCTTACACGACGGTTCTTCGGTGGAATCGGGTCTCGAACCTGAAACCCTCCGGTTCCAAAGCCGAGACCACGAAAAACAGAAAACAGTCTTTAAATATAAAAATGTCATTCATTAGTTTGACATCGAATTTCTCATCCACTTGCATAAGTGGATGGAAAATTGTGGTTTTCTTCCAAAAAACATTTATATTGAACACAGAGCGGTATCATTGTTTCTTTTTGTTTGTGGGATGATTTATTTTTGATTTTGATTCAATTGTTTTCGAAATGAATTCATAACGACTTACTTTACTTGTAGACTAGATTCGTTAAGGCGGTTTTTATTATTGAAATAATCAATTCAAACATTTGCAATATTTAAGATAAATCACACAAATATATTCTTAAATGGAAATAAAACAAATTTTTTCCTTGTCTCCTTACTTTTTTTTAATTTCCGGAACGATTTTGTCTAATAAATCTGAAAAAAATATATGAAAATTAAAATTATGGGGAAAAATTGTAACATTTAAATTCCTTCCAATATTGCAAAATATAATATATTCTATTCTATATTGTAATGCATTCTAATACGAAGATCTATAATGATGGATATTCATAGAAAAAATATGCCAAATTCCAAACGGAAATATTTTCAAAGCTCTTGGAAAATGTATTTTATTTCTACACGATACATTTTAAAAATAATTTATCAAATTTCTTTATATCTCTATATTGAAAAAAAATTCGGAAATTATAGAACATAGCATCACAATGTCACATACTCAAGTTTATAATTATTTCGGTAATTTTTTTCTCTTCAAAACAACTTTGATCATGTCACTACTTCTTTACATAATCGGGATTATTTCGATAAAAGATCGGAATATAATCTGGGAATACAGCATGATCACTTTTTAAGATGATAAAGTGATTTCTTCGATTATTTTACTTCATAAATACTTAGATTTTTTTAAGAATTCTTTATTTCGTTGGTGACAGTAAGTTCTTTTCTTTTACACATCCCCATGCAAGGTTAGATTTTTAAAAAATAATTCCAAAATCGTATGTAATCTGTAGTTTAATAATTTTCTAATTTTTGACCCTTGTAATCCGTATTAATTCATTCACTCATTTCCCTAGCAGTAGGTATGAAAAAAATTTTAACCATGCTGATAAATTAATTGAAAATTAAATTTCTAAAATTGTGTGTCAAATACATCTGAAATTTCTGAGACGCTGGAAGATCGTAACTGCTGCATTAGAAATCTTCGACAATGCTATTGTAATCTTCTCTCTATTTCGAACAACTGTTGTTTCTATTTCTTGCTCTGTTGATGTACCTATGCTGCCCACTAAATGATTTATTTTGTTTCAGATGCATTTTCAAGATTTTCATCCTTTCAACGTCATTTTAGAGCCAATATGTTTCTTGTTCCTCTATGGTCCAATGAATTTGACAGTAGAATGAAAGTAATGTACTCAGCCAAATACTCAAGTAAATACTCAACCAAAAATAAATAAAACATATTATTTCTAAGAGAACTGAGAATACTTAAAGATTGGTACGCAGATGCAGCGAAAACTAAAAGTCCCCCACAACTAGATCGCAAAAGCGAGGCAGCCCCCCTCCCTCCCCCCCGGGAGACGGGACCCAGGAATGTAAACAAACAGATGGCAGAGGAAGAATCGACCTTCACTTCTAAGGGAAGCTTGCAGGAAGTCATATCGCTAGCCGCAGAACTCAACAAGATATTCTCTGTGATAAATGACATACCAGAAACTATCGCAGCAATGCAACAAAAAGATAACGTCTGGAAAAAATTGATGATCCTCGCCGAGGCACTCAAATCTCCATCAACTATTAATTAAAATCCTCATACCCTGACCCCGCTTCCTCACCCGCCAATGTGATTACCTTACCTGCCGATAGCCAATGAAAACTACAAGACAAACAAGAAAAACTATTTTAATTCCTTTCTTTTTTATTCTTTTTTTTTATCAATTCCCATCAAGTAACTTCCCAATTTTTTATCTACAATTAAAAACCTATGTGAAGCTCACGATAAATCCCTAAGCTGTTATTTATGCCCAATATTTATGCTCAACATAAGTTGTTTGTTACTCATCATCATTTCAGTCGAGCGGAAGATTAAAGGCCACAGAGCCTAGGAGCTTCCCAACAACCCCTCATATCATTGGCATTGGGAATACTTAAAGACTGAGTGATACAAGAATATCTGATATTCCATAATTTACGATTTATCCAAAAAAGGTGTAAATAATAAGAGACGGAGACTTGAAATGAACCATCCCATCGTGCCGTAAGTCCGCTTGACCAGCCAATCCATATGCATTGTCCTGAACATGAACTGCACAGACAAACCAATGAAAGTGGTTCTATGAGGGCAAGGCAATAAAAATAGCATGTGCAAAGTACTTGCTTGACTTAAAAGCAACCGATCACGGCGAGATCTGTTGAATGATGGAAAGCTCGCCGCAAGAAAAAAGCATCAGCATTTCGAATACTCTTATTCAATTAAAATTTTGGAAAGAAAATCCCTTCAAAGTTGGCAGTTACTACCCAAGAAGAGCCAAATGTGGTAGTTTGGGTACAATGTTATAAAACGTTTCGAATCCACTTTATGCCAACCTATAAATGTTTCCATTTGAAATCAAATGGATAAAAATGTGAAGTCTGTTTTGATGTTTCGGTTTTAGATACAATACTTAAACGTTCTTTCTAAAATGAACAGTGTCTGAATGTGCAGATATCAACCATTCATCCTATGATCTTTTTAAATACTTGTGAAATTTTGGAATTAAAAAAAAAGGCAGGAGTATAAAATTGTTAAATTTTGATTTTAGTTTTTATAATATGATTGGGAACGATGTTACATTCAATGTGTAATATCTTCCGCATATGTTCTTTTTAACCTTTTGATTATGTCGATAGGAAATCTAGCATAATCTTTTAAATTTCAGATTTTGTGGAAAAAACAGGTACTTTAGCCACCTTCTGGTGCTTGATTTGCTACGCCGCTCCACGTCTCTTCGGTCGTCCCGACCTCAGGCTTCGAGGGTGCAGGTTCAAAAATCAGATTCTAACTGAAAATCTATCATATATACTATCCAAATGCACGTTAAGCCTGAGGGTGAATATCATATTCCCGCCACCTGCATAGCACCAAATTTTGAAAAGAGAATGGCAGCTTAGGTGACCAAGGTTCAAAATGGCGCGATTCATCTCCTCGAGTTGCTTTAATACGGGATGCTAATACGGTAAACTACACTTCTGTTTTCATTCGTTTCTTATTCTTAGTTTTCACAATTTTCACCCTTGTGCAGGAACTAAACTACACTTTTACTAAAGACCAGAAACATTAGATTCTCGTAGAGTAGGAGATATTCTGTGAATCGAGCATAAGCAGAATGATATATACGTCGGTGAAGAAACTGAACTCCTTAATAGACAAAAAGATGAAGATGACAAATACATAATGTTATAATTTTTTAAATGCATTTGTATTAAATTTTAAAAGTGGAATTTTATTTCAATTCTTCCTTACTTTTTAATCTTTAATTTAAAATTCCTTATTATAAATGATACAGACAGTATTATTATTGAAATTTCCACAAAATTCAGCAAATATCAACGACAATTAGTATAGTAGTAGTACGGTGAAACAGGCCAAGAAACAAATACACTCAATAACAACGGACGACTCTTTATTCTACGAAGGCGTGAACACACAGACAACAGAATTCAGTTAAAGCATAAATAGGAACAACAGAATACAAGCAAGCAGCAAATCAGAAATAAACAGCACAAAGTTCTGAGTGAGAACTCTTCAGGAAGAGAGGCTTCACACAACTATTCAAGCCCCTCAAACGAGTGTTATTCTCCACTATCTACTCGAGCACTGCCTTTCTCTTGATCTGTACTCCTTTGCCAATTCACTACCAACACAATACTCGACTCAACACTGAATGTTTGCTCAGTACACGCCTCAATACTCGACAAGATAGGGCACAAGACTCAATTTTCTATCTATGACGATAGCTTCAGCATCTGATAGCATTTGATTTCAGCTCTGTTTCCTCAGTTTTTAAACTTTCCATGACAGGACAGAGAAGATTTCAGAAAGATCATCATAGATGACATCCTAAAGGACATATCGCCAAAATTCCTGCAGATTATGTTTTGTCGCTAAATGCTCACCAATCCCCAGGTGTATTCTTTCCAATGGAATTAACTGCGATGGGTTGCAATATTATAGATTTTTAAAAATCTTGTATCAAATTTCCTACCAGATAACGTCACTAACACAGAATCAAAATTTACTTAATGACGGAATCAAAATTTACTTATAACTATCTGATTATTAAATTATAAAAATATTAGAATAGGATGTTATCACAGAATGACGCAAAAATTCAAAACTCTAACCCTTGAGGAATTGAATGAAAAGATATAATAAATCCACACTTATAATCTAATAAAGTAGAATAAAAAAATTTACAAAAATGAAATAATTTTTTCCATTTTAATTTAACGATTAACCTCCTTTGAAAACTACAATTTCTAAATCTCATTTCTCCGCCTAAGCTCAATATTCCTTTAAAACTAATGATTATAGTAGTAAGAGATATCTTTAGAATGAATAAAATTCAGTGTCATTTTAACCATTCCATTTTTTTTTAGTTCCTTTCAGCTTTTCTATACATTTTTATTTGTGCAAGGATTATCTATTCAAACTAACATTTATCGAATTGATTTTCGAAGTCAACCTAATAAAGATTTATTAAATATTCAATCAAAAAATATATATTTGATAATTTACCACATTTAATCTCTCGTTATTCAGTTCAAATTTTTATTTCAAAGATTTGTAAGATAACGAAGGATATTCTGTGTCAAACTGGATAACAATTTAGGCCAGTTTCTCTTTCCCTAAAACATCATATCTAGTGAATTTATAAGTCAAGAATTTCACGAAAGGAACAATCGGTGGCAAGTTTAAAAGTTAAATGTAAAGATCGTTTGAGGCTTGTTTCAACAGTAACTGCCGTTTTGTTTGATACACGGTCTGTTGAAGATGATTCTGCAGAATTCTCGAATTCCTCTTATAGGAGTCTTAAATTAAGAGGGAGAGATGCAAAGGGTCGCTTTCTCCTCCTTCATGGTCGAAAGCGCATTTCTCGCGTTTCTTTGTTTTCCTCTAAAATTCCTTAAGGAGGAGTTTCGACCTTCGTTTTAATATTCTATGGTAACTTTTCAACTTTTAAAATGGTGGGTAAACATTCCTCCTTTCAAAACTTACACATTCTTTATCTGCGATTTAAAATTTTGAGGTAATATGCAAGGCGAATATTAAATATTCAGTTGAGATTTTGGTTTGTATTGAAATTTAT
Organism: Argiope aurantia; assembly: GCA_026543865.1. Classification (NCBI taxonomy): domain Eukaryota; kingdom Metazoa; phylum Arthropoda; class Arachnida; order Araneae; family Araneidae; genus Argiope; species Argiope aurantia. The sequence continues at coordinate 200,904 of JAPMOR010052338.1, read as the reverse complement.
ATATAAAAATGAATTAAGCAATTCAAAATAACAAACTCTGCATTCATGAAATTAAATTTCGGCGTTAAAATATATTTGTCCTCTTACTTAATGACTGAAAGATAAAAACTCTAACTCTTTTCGCTAATGATCACATACAAAAATCTGGAACAATATTTCTTTTGTGTCTTTTAGTGCCACATTCAGCTACAAAACTGGAAATCTTTCTCCACAGATAAACGTCTTGTGCTTTCGCTTTCTTACTTAAGGCTTTTGTTACATAATTACACTCTTAAGAATTCTTTTTTCTTTTTCTTAAGAAAGAAGGTTAATTACACGCCAAGTGAATCCAGAAATGGGTATATACCACCAATTTACAATGTAAAAAGTCCAATGGTTTTTCTTTTTTCCCTTGAACAACCATTTTACAATTTTTTAATGTTGAATCTACTCTACAATGGGGTTACGAGCAGATAGCCGGAAGAAAGCCCTTGGATTACTTCATGGTATTGATTTTCAGTCTTATTTTGTGAAAAGAGACATATTTAAATCTCTTCACTGAATTACACGGTTTAACAGAAAGTGCGCTTTATTGTGAATAAATAAGGCAAAGTCAAGAAGAGAATATTTTGGCTGGATTTAAACATATCAGTCAATAACTTTGTAATTTAAATAGTTATTTGAATTGTAGTCGAATAACTATCTTGAAATAACAGTTTGAGCCAAAGTCTGTTTATAAACAAAACTTTAAATTTATCTCAGCTGCTTAATTTCTTTGACTGATTAAACAAATATTTCCTTGCACGAAACAATAATTAACTCCAAATAAGCAGAGATTAAAATATTGTTTACGGATTACTTCCGTCCGGGATTCTTTTTCTGGATTTGTTGGTCGATGAAATAAATGGTCCTTTAGCAGAAAACAACGACCACATTTATTAAATATGAAGACACAAACGACGAAAAATGTACAGTCGAGACGAACACAGACAACACACTACAACTTACAGTAGCCCACAAGTAGTAATCAGTTGTAATAACAATAACAGCACACTAAGCGACCAGACAGAATTCAGCAGAAGGAGGGAATATACGTAGCTTCACTCTATGATCTCTCCAAACGTCTGCAATTCTCCACTGTCTTCTCGCTTTAGCTGTATCCAACTGCCCACTCACTACTACACGGCTGGCTGCTACTCCACACATTACTCGATGCTGCCTCTACAATAAACACCAGGACCAGTTCAGTTCAGCAATTGCTTGAGCTCAAAACAACACTTGTTCTTCACTGGACTGATTCAACTATTTCGCCATTGCTTCGGTATTCTCTCGACGACTCTATACACGACTACGACTGACTGCAGCTTGAGACTGTCGGCCTTTTATAGTTCCCGGGACGCGGGCAGAGAAGGTTCTGGACAAATCAGGCATATCTCAATTCCTATTAGCTGAATTCTGGAAGATTCCATATGATTTTCTAACATTGGCTGATTCTGGAAGATTCCATAAGATTTTTTAACATTGGCTGATTCTGGAAGATTCCATTAGAATTTTTAAGATTGGCTGATTGTGGAAAATTTGCTAAGAATCTGAAAGTTTCCAGGAATATCTGTTTGTTGCTAAATTCGTTGCCAAGTGGTCGCCAAGTTTGTGGCAAGCTCTGAGATCACTAACGCGGCACCCGATCAGCACCTAACAAAACTGATCGTAAAACACTCTTTCCAGTGATTGAACTAACTGTGCTAGGAAGAAACATTACAGGTTTGTAACAATATGCTGTCATTAAATTTCTATTGCTTCTCGCTTTCTGAGTCTTATAGAAAGAAATTTACTCACCGTTTCAGTAAAGATCACTTTAAATCGCTTTTTTATCCACTTTTTACAACCAGCTGGTACTCAGAGAATATTGGCAGTTTCAATTTGTTGAATCTCTTATACAGGGTGATCAAGAAATAACAGGAGGTGTTCAGAGACCTGTAGCGTGTTATGCACTGGGCGAAATATAACAAAATTTGTCCATCATAAAGTATGCAGTTTCGATTTATCAAGAAAGAGAATTAAAAAATTAATACCAAAAAGCGCCGGTAGGGGAAATCCTGGCGCTGCGATTGAAAAATTTATTATGTAATTCACTTATATGGATACTTTGTGACATAACATCGAAGATAAAAGGAAGAGTTGCGGCAATTCAAGTCATTCTACAAAAATTCGCCGATCGATGGTGTTGTCACTACGTGAACGTGCCTTATAAGTCAAGCTGTTTTATTAGGAAATAAAAATACCAATGTTGTTCTTCGAGAATACCGGCAATTAAAACAGTAACGTAGAGGACCGATGACCATAACGAACGTACGAATAATGGTTGAAGATTTGAAACAACAAGAATACTTGGTGTGCAACCAGGTCGAGGACATAAGGTATCAAGCAGGAGCATGTTGAAGTTGCAACTGCCGTTATGGATCAGACGGTAGCTAATAAGCTACCGCTACAGTGCACGTTCAATATCACGACAAACAGAGACCCGTTCCTGGCGATGCAGAAGATATTGCGTAAGATCCTGGAATTTTTTACGAAGATAACAGATGACACTGATTTGAATTTTGTCAATTTCTGGTTGCGAGGCGGTTCTGGTTCACTTGAAAGGCGTTGTGTATCAAGGGCATGTTCCTGACATTACTACTATAAACGATCAAATAACGTTACATATCAGATGAATAAACGCCGATATGCTGCGAGCCACCGTCTGAAACCTCTTGTACCGCATGCAATTATTGGAACATCAGGCTGGTGGTAACCTCCAGCCAAATTTGTAAGTTGCTAGAATAAACGTTTTCCATTTGTATTTAGTGTGTTGCTATTTGCTGTTTCCATTGGCAGTTATCTACTCTTTCTTCACACATTATGCGCTTGCTGAGCCAGGATTTCCCCTACAGGCGTTTTTTGGTATTAATTTTTTAATTGATAAATCGAAACCGCATACTTTAATATTTATGTTGACCAAATTTGGTCATACTTCGTCCAGTAAAAAATACGCTACAGGGCTCCGAACACCTCCTGTTATTCCTTGATCACCCTGTATTTATATTTTAATATGAGAAGATGTCGAACTTGATTTGATTAACTTGTAAGGACCTGATTATTACGAAGACAGATTAAACAAATTGGTCCAGAGGTGTGATAAAGGCCTCAACAGGTTTGGTGATTATGTAGAGAAGTGACCGCCACAAATGTCTGATAATTACCATTTGTATTCTGGGTCTATTGTTAATAAAGCATTTTTCCTTTGCCTTGTAAAAATTTTTTGGATCACCCCTCGTAGAACTTCCCCAGTTATTGGAACCAATGCAGAATTCGTTGTTTCCTTAAATTCTACATTTTCATCCAGAGTCGAGGGATTCATCAATAATACTCATTAGCAGATTACCAAAAAATATTTTTTAGACAAATCTTGAAATAAATTATGCTTATTTATTAGAAATTAATATTCATATTAAATATGAGTATACTTGCATCGTGAAATAAATTGATACTCATATAATCATAATATTATATGCTTAAGAAATACAAAATTCAATTTAAACATTCTTTTTCGTAAAAAATGAATTGTTGTGACACTGCCTTAAAAAAATTCTAGATTAAAGAAATCTTATGTACAAAAAAAAAAAAAAAAAAAAAAAAAAAAAAAAAACCCGAACCTTTTTCTCCCGAGTTTTAATTTTTCAGAAACGGCTGTTGGGTAGAAAACGCGGGCCTCCTTGAGTTTTTAAAACTGATTTTATGGCGTCCTAACTTCTGCTTCATGTCTTTTTATGCATGGATTATGAAAATACTAATATTAAAAAAGTTTGCTAGAATATCCGACTGCACAATATTTTAAACAGACCAGCATTAAAATTTCGCTGCAAAAGAAAAATAAAATAAAATTTATATATGTGTTTCCTTATTCGTACACAGAATACTTTCAGCTAATAACTCTTTTAAAAATTCAAAGGCGAAAAAAAAAATGTCATAAAACATTTGGCATGCAAGAAAACTTATTCATGATTTTCTAAAGAAAGTATTTTTGGGTATCAAATTGAATTTGAATTTCATCTTTGTTTAATAATAATCTAGGAAGATATCGTAGAAAATACCAAAGCGCTCCTAAAATTTAATTAATAATCTTAAAACAATCGTCCCGAGGTTTCCATTCTCATCTAACATAATATATTTCTGCCAAGTTCAGCAGCAGCTTCAGATCAAATAATCTTGCTGATCAAAATTTAGTTGCTACACAAGCAGACACACATTATTGGTAGCTATTATATGGTTATATTGTAAAGAATCTAACTCTAGAAATGCAGACTAATTTATTATTTTTTAACAAACAATACAGAATTTAGAATTTCCTCTGTCCATACTCAAATTAATCACAGAATATTCAGAATGGTTATATGTTATTAATACTTATTTCATACGGCAATAGATTGCTGCAAGGTATATCAAATGCTTCAGAAAGGAGTTTAAGCAATATTTTAAGATTACATAGAATACGTCTTTATTCCATAGAAGTTACCTTCGTACGTAAATGATTTTTTTCCACTGAAGGTATAAATAAATAAATTAATTATTCAAAACAAAAGAATCGGAGCATGGTAGATTGATATTGTTTCAGGCTAACCTTCGCCATCGGTCATCGCAGCTGCTGTCGCATTCCACACTTGACGATTAATATGTTTATCCAGACATCTTTCCAAAAGATTGTGCTAAGAATATCATGCATCGAAAAAAAAGATACATGACTTGATTGAGCTGAAACAAAAATCGATGATACCAGTACCCTCACTGACGTAGCTACGTTACAGATTTCTTTCTCACTCAGTGTCTACTCCGTGCTTCTTAACATCTGAACCAACAAAATTTCGGAAAAATTTTTTTCTGTTTTACTAGTGCCAAATATCGAAGATACTTTACACCCAGCAATATCACTAAATCACATAATACGACATTTCTACTGCATTAATGTTAGAACGCTGAAAGAAATCGGCTGAGATATAAAAACGTTTGCTTCAATCCTTGACTATCCTTTCCACAAATCCTTAATTGTCTAAAATCCAATGGTAAATGAAGGCTCACTCTTGAAAATAACACAGACCAAAGTAATGCCCGTGATCTAAACAACTTTCGGCAGCCGCATGTCACTTCTACTAAACGGCAATAGGTGGATACCGCACTACATAAGAGCTTCGACAGCATCGAGTGTCTTATCTGGGAATGTCTCTTCACTTCCGCTCTCTGCCCCGAACGCTTTCCGCTATCAAGGGAGATATGAAAGAAAAAGAAAGACGATTTTGGTGCCACGGTGTCGCAAAAGAGGCAAGAATATCCATTCAGTTTTATAGAAACCGCGGAATTTTCTGAGAAACGGCTGTAGGCTCAAGTGTTTCTTCCGAATTATACCGCGTTCTAAGAAAATAGAATGGGCCGTAAAATATATTAGGGTTTTTTCTTCAGAAGATCGAAGCCAAATTCGATACGTTGGTGACAAGAATATAAGGAAATAAAGCTGCATTGAATATAAAAAATGAAATTTTTAAACTTTTATAAAAAAAAATCAGAAGATATGACAAGTATTAGAATGCAAAGAAGTACATGCAATCTAAATGTAAGTGACTTTATGTTAATTTTAATATATTTACCTTATTTTTTATGAGGAGTACTCTAAAATTAACGGATTTTATGCTCGTTCATTTTCAAAATTGTCCTATCTGAGAATATACTTTTAAGAAATTGAAATTATTATTATTATTTGTTATTATTATTATTAGTGGTGGTGGTACTATTATTACTAGTGTTGCATAGTAGCATTTTTTCGTCTCACATTTTTAAATAAATGCCATCAAGGAATCTAACAGTTGGCATATTTTCTTTTTTCACAAAAACCTGAATCTTTTGAATCCATTTATTTAAAGGCAGTTCATTCCTTCCATAGAGCTGATATAAATGGAGGAAGCTAGTCGCTTGTTTCTAGTTTAAACAAGTGTACGCAACATCAGCCAAGTCACGTGTGAGAAATCTGACCTTTTTTGGCGCCATATCACAAATCTTGGCATACTCAAAAAATGCCTCGCAACGTTTTGTTTCCCGGTTCGGTCGGTTTTCATTTCCGGTTAACATTTCCTAAATAATATATATATATATATTCATTCTTTGAAAACTAAGCAAACTGGTTTCGAAAATAATGTTTTCTTTTTTACATCTGTAGCCGAGATTATTGATTTAAATCATACTTACTTTTTTAGTTTGTTTTTGTGCATTAATTAAAAGTGAGTATTTTTCTTCTTTAAGTAAATATTTTTTTTTTCTTTTCTTTACCCCAAAACATCTTTTAATTTTACATTACATGTTCAAATACTTTTATTATTATCTCATGCAGATAAAAAAAAAATTTTATAATAAAAGCAGATTATAAAAGCGACCCAGGTCTTTTTTTTTCCCTTCTATATTCTGAATAATATTTATTTTTGCATAAAAAATGAAAAAGATATTAATTAAAATTGTTAAATTATTTTGAAATAATTTAGAAAGAGAAAAAAACCCCAGCTCACAATCTAACCCAGGTTTCCTGAATGCTACGCCACTGCCCTAACCACTACACTACTCGAACGCTCGTTCGGGTAACCCATTATTAGTATATAAGCTAATTTGAAAGTTTTAAGGTTGACTATTGAGTTTTAATATTTTCATTAATAAACATTCTAAATGTATACTATCATTATACGAAATCTCATTCCGAACTCAATTTTAAACCGTCGTGCCTTCTTGTTAGTATCAGTTTTAAATATTTCTCTTATGGTTTATAGTGTTTTCGTTAACTTTGCTTCTAACTACCGCAGAAACCAAATAAAATCATTTTTGGAATCTTAAATGTGTTGATTTAATACAAAATTATAAGGAAATTCGAAATTTTTACGAAAACGGGGATTTTAGGGTATGTGCATATCGCAAGTTATTAATAAAGTTAACATTCAGACAAATTTTTTATCTGTATTAAGATAGCATTTCTTTCTTTAATAGTTTATCTTTAGAATATCCACTAGTTTCTTATTAGATCTTAATTAAAATGTATAAAATCATGCAGTTACTGCTATCACATTTATGAAATTTTACTATATAACATCTATATACTTATAATAAAGCTCAATGTGTGTGTGTGTGTGTGTTAGCGCTCTACAGGCCAGACCGTTTGACCTACAGCTACCAAATTTGGCACGTGTATACCTTGGAGGTCGGGAATGTGCAACTGGGGGTTATTTTTCGAATTTTTAATTAGAATTTTATTTATTTAAAAATTAAGCGAAATTTTGGCGTGTTTCTGCTATAACTTTCGAAAATATTACCGCACAAAAAAGATTTTTACATGAAGTTAAAGATCAAAAATTTATCTTTTAAATGATGCCAATGTTTTAATCTAAAAATTAAATTTCTATTTTTAATGAATTTTTAAATAAATATTTTAACTATATTTTTCAACAATTTTTTTCGTACAAGATAAAAATAAAATTTAAGATGTATGAGCACGTTTCGCATTCATAGGAAAAAATTAGCTTTTACCAAAGTGTTGCCATCACATTGCTTAAAGCTCCAATTAAAAATAAATTAAATCTCTTTGGAAATGAAATCTGCAAAAATATAATTTTCGGCACGTGTCTGTAGGATATAAAACAAATATGAAATATTATTTTTTTCTGAAAAATAAATTCAAGAAAAATTATTTTATGATCTTTTACACTCTCTATATTATTAATCCAATAAATCAGTTTTATTTTAAGGCAAGTTTTGTTTAATATGAACAGGATATCCATTCAAATCAGGACCGCACAGCTAATTTGTAAACTTTTAATAAGACACAGAACTACTAAAATAGTCTAAATGGAAAATGATTATATTTTATGTTTCAATAAATGCTCTAATAAATAACGAATTTTTGATTTTACATAAAACTTCTGTTGTGGAAATCACGATTAACAAAATGTTCTTGAAACACTAATATTTTAAATAAAAGGAATTAATTTCCAATCAACTAAATCAATCACTTAAACTGACTGATTTATGAAAATTAAGAATATCACTATTCAATAAAAAAGGATAATTTTAGATTTTCCATCGATCGTTTCAAAGAAAATACGCCAATCAGCGCGCAGATTTCTCAAGATTAATTGGCCTAAGATTATGAAAATGTTGAGTTTTTCTAAATTTTTAACATTCTAAACTTCATAAAGAAGTCTTAGTTGATCGCGAAAAATAGAAACATTCATTCATTTATTTAAAATTTGGTGTGTCCAGAATATTACTCAGAATATTTCTACTGCATTAAATTTAGACTTCATAATTTTTGAAATATATTTATATACCGGAACAAAATATTATTATTGATTTCATTTCAATCCTTTTGAAAGCAAAACTAAAAACTGAATTTTATGCTGAATCTGAGAAATTTTTGTTGAATTATTCTTTGAGATATTACATAAATTATGAAAAATATTTTGTAGTTCACATAAGACTTAAATACCGAGCGATTCTGTTTGCAATACTCATATTCAATAATAATAATAATAAATAAATAACAATAAAGATGATAAATAAAATAAAATACTTAGTTTTATTTAAAAAAATATCTTTTTTTAATTGCAATTTCATCATTTCCATTTTAAATTAAAGTTGAAGTTTTACCGGAAATGACAACAAACACGAAAAATATATATAGTAAATTGAACGAAACGATCTAAACAACAGTATAAGTTTGGTATGACTATCGACATTGGAAGATTTAAAAAGTTTTGTTTCAGAATCTATTAAGAATCCAGTTACTTAAAATATTTAATTGAAAATTGTAGCGAACGGTAATACTGGCGAACCGGCTGGTCGCCAAAGGCGGCTAGTTTTCAATAAAACGTTTCAGTTTCACGATTTCATTCACAATGAGGATTTAATATCTTTTACGGTATAATACGATTCGAATATTTATGGTAAAAAAACATATTGGAAATAATAAGGAACTATTTGCACTAAAATAAATATACAATTATTAATCGGTCCATAGTGTTTTTTTACCATTACCAATTACCAATAGTGTTTTTATGTAAACATTTGTATTGGCGAGAAAAAATCACGCCAAGCTTGCAGCCAAGCAATTGCAACACACTTGATTACGAAGCGCAAGAAATCCGTCTAAGCTCTCAATCGCTTTTTTTTTCTTTTCTTAATATATTCCTGACTGATTAAATGTAGAATTATTGAATGAAAATATTTATCTTTCTTTCTCTCTATTGCTTTAGAATAAAAAGCGCAAACGATTCGAAAATCATTCCGTTATATATTCTCGCTTGCATTAAAATTATTCAAATAAATAGCTACATCGTATTTTAACTTATGTATCGATTCTCAGACGAGGTAATTCTTGACGCTTTTCACATGCCTTAGGAAGCATTGAATTTGCCAAAACAGGAGAAAGAAGATGAAAGAAGAAGGAGATGTTTTCATTTAACAATAAAATGAGACGTGATTATTTACTGAATTAATAAGTGTAATAATCACTGGTAACACGCAAAATTGCTAGAAACGCAAATTTTCTCGACAATACTTTAGAATAATTTACATTTCAATAAGCCACCTAAACATGAATTATGACTCGATATACAATAGATGTCTGTGCTTAAAATTTATTCATTCATTTTGTTACAAAAAATATAAATAAAAATAAAATAATAAATGTTAAAACGTCTCGCTTTCAAAGCAGAAAGTAATTTGATCAAAGAGTTTTTGTAATGTTTTAACATATAAAGCATTATATGTTAAAAAAATTTGTATAATGTGTAAAATAATTATAAATTTTGTATAATATGTTTGCATTATATGTAAAAGCCTTTTGTAATGTTTCTAACACAACATTACAGTGCGCCTGTTAATGTTGTAGTAAAATTTATCAACTGAAATTTTTTTCAAAAATATCCATTTTTTTTATCTCATATTTCCTTGTTAAGTGAAGCAAAATTTTGATTAAGTTCACCTCTTATTTCTCGGCAGATCTTATTAATGACATTATAGAAATGGCGAAAATTTCGCACTCTTTTTATAGGCTGTTTAATGATTATTTCTCTGCTGGTCCGGCTCACTATTTAAATTATTTCTATATATAAAATGTTAACATAAGTAGCACAGAAATCGTTCTTAATATTGTTACGTAATTTCTTTACCGGGGTTGGTTTGGATAGTGGAAGTGATCCGGTGTGTAGTGCGCTCTATCAGCAGACGGCATTAGAAAATAAAACAACGACGTTTATTTACACGAAGACACACAGGACAGCACAAAAGCGACAACTATATACAGCACAGAAGGCGATTATCTTCACCGAGACGTGTAGCATACAACAACACACACAGCAGCATACAACCAGAATCTACTGCAGACAGTAGCGCACAGCTCAGTTCAGCACTAGCTTGACTCCGTCGCTTCCGACTATTCTGTCTTCGACTCGGACTCGGATTACTCATTTCGCTCCGTCGATTCCGCTTATTCTTCTTCGACCACTCCGTCCACTCTGACTTTTTTCTCTGGCAGCTGCAGCCCCTTTTATAGGTCTCAGGAGGCGGGGCTAGAAGCCTCTCAACCAATCAGGAACGTTCGAGGCGTATCTCGGTTCCTACTGGACGGATCGGGAAAATGCTCGAAGTTTCGGGTATAATCTATTTTGGCGCCAAACTCGCCAAATTCGTCGCCAAATGGTCGCCAAGTTTGTTGCCAAGCTCTGGGACCTTCGACGCGCCACCTGGACGCCGTCTAGTACCGATGACTTTAAAACTTTCTTTCCGACGATGGAACAAACTATGGTGGGAAGCCGAATTGCAGGTTTGTAACAATATTATTGTCAAATGACAACAATCAAATACAAACAAAGCATAATACAAACGTTTTAGACTGATTCACATTCTGCATTTAATCTCACACTTTATTTAATTTATTAAAGGAATTGCCAATTATTAATAGAATTTCTCCAAAGGGGGCCTGCTGTTTCACTAAAAATTTCATTCAGTCAAAGGAAAGAATATGTAAAACAAGTCATGATGATAGGAAAAATTATCAAAAAAGATTATTTGAGTTATTAAGCGAAAATAGTCTTAACTGTCGCCACGTGGAAAATCGATATAACTTGGCTATGAAAACGGATATTCATAACTTTCAAAAATATAACTTTACCAAAATGGTTTTTTTAATTATTTTAAAATTCAAGGAATTGTTTTCTAATGATATCAATTTCATTTCCATGAAATTCCTTTCTTAGTTTTTAAAATATACATTATTTAATTTACTTTGATCTCAATGTGAAATAAACTTCTGATGAAATTCAAGCATCCATAAAAAAAATCAATCATATGCTTTAGCCAGCATTAAAATGAAGATTAAAAAATTTTCTTCTTTGGACAAAGTAGTGAAGTAGGATTTTCACTTCTGCTTTATTTCATAGTTTATTTTTATTTGCATCTCAATAGTTTGTCGACTGATTCAATTAAATTCATGTCTTTCAGTCATTTCAAATAAAACGTTGAAATTCTTTCAATCAAGCTCATATCACATCATCAAACTCATTCTACATTTCTCATTGTACAAAGGTCTTATTCAAAATTTGGTGTAAAAACTGTTAGGAGAGAAAATCTGAAAACAAACTGCAGTGGTATAAGAATATATGACGAGAAACAGCATCCGATTGAACGAGAGGACGCAGGATGATGTAGAAATGACGGGCAAAAAGTAATTATTTCGCTTTAAACTTGGATAGTAAGATTCGTACTCACCCGACTTACCCACAAAGAGTGTGCAGTCAAGAAGTTGACCGGAGGAGAGAAAAACACTAATAAAGGTCGTCACATCCATTCAGATAAAATAAGACCTTTGTCTCCAAGCATCGCCAATTCATGGATAAATGAATAAAAAAAAGCAGCTATCCCACACTAACAAGAAAAAGGTCTTCTTTTGTGTAATTAGATGCACTTTCCTTTGAAGAGAGTCACCTCTCCACTTTGCAAACTGTTGAACGCTCGCCGAATTTATTCGAAAAGTTGCTCTGAAGCGCTGAAGTACTGAGCTAGCAGATAATGCCTCTACCGCATAAACTTATGATGTTTTGGTTTTAAATTTGTGTTTCTTATCTTTTTTATTAGTTAATCCATTGCATTTTGAATCACTTCAATGATGTTGGAATAAAGATCAAAAATCAGAGTTCAGAATAAATGATCATTTCCCATGAATTTTCAAATTTAACATTTGATTTAAATGAAGTCTGTTAGGAAATAAACAACCCATCTTTTGGTTTTTCATGTGTCGAATCTCTTTTCCAATTCCATAATACCAACATTTTTTGCTATTTTTTATTGGAACTTGAATAGCTTTTTTAAATTCCTAATGAATTTGAAACAAAATAACTGTACATAAAAAGTTAGGTATCTGTGAAGAAGAAAATAACTTCACTCATTTTGAGGGCAATTATGCAAAACTGTAAAGAATTTTAATTACCTATTTTTTGTTACCAAGCTACTAGAAAAAAAAGTTACGTTTAAATTGAATACCTAAGTTATTTTTTTATTTATCCAATTATCCAAAGATTGCACAACAGAACCGACGTCAAATTTTGAATGAACCTCATTCATTTCATTTAAAAAAGATTTCAATTAGCCTTATTACAAGGATAATTATTTCAGGTTAAGAATTCTGAAAAATAGTAAAAATACAAAGAGAGCTAATTGAGAAGATAAAAATAAAATTGAAGTGAGCTTTTTTTAGGTAAGAGTAGATTAATTATTTAACCCTGTACAATCAATTGCAACCTTAATCAAGAATACTGTTTTCTTTAACGATCTTTATTAATGACATCGTGCGTGCACGTGCGTGTAGAGAAAATGGGAATGTTCATTTCACAATGACGACATTTTTAAACTTGTAATTAATTGAAAATTGAGCGAGATTTTAAAATATTTAGGTGAGAACTTACGAAAATTTTATTGAAAATTTTATGAGTAATAACTATGTTAAAATGTAAAAATTATTACCTTATCAATTTGATTGTGTGCAATCTTTTATTTATTTATTTATATGAATTTTAAACTTTCTTTTAAATTACTTTTTTTCGTAATTTTTAACAACGCATTTTATCAATGCTATGAAATTTCATTGTTTTCATTACATGCATTTCATCTCTTTTCAAAATACGAAATAACGTGACTTTTTTTATGCTTTAAAGAAGACGTATTCCATTTATGAGTTGCATAGCCTGTGCAAGAAATTAGAATATGAAGTTATAATATCGCAAAGGACAACGTACAACTTTAAGACAGATTAGCCAGACAGATGCGTTTTTATTGGTATTTGACTCGATTATTAAACTAAAAATGAAATTAAACACAATTAATATTCTAAGTGAGTTAGTTGATCCTCAAAGAGGATTAGTAATTAATAGTGTTACAAACCTGCAATTCGGCTTCCCAGCATAGTTTGTTCCATCAATAGAAAGAAAGTTTTACAGTCATCTGAATGGGACTAGCGCTTCGGAGGTCCCAGAGCTTGGCGACAAACTTGGCGACCATTTGGCGACTTGGCGACGAATTTGGCGACTTTGGCGCCAAAATAGATAATACCCGAAACTTCGAGAATTTTCCCGATCCGTCCAGTAGGAACCGAGATACGCCTCGAACGTTCCTGATTGGTTGAGAGGCTTCTAGCCCCGCCTCCTGAGACCTATAAAAGGAAGCGACCGCCACTGCCAGAGAGACAACGAAGCCAGAAGTCCGAGTTGAGAGACGATGGAGTCGTCCGAAGACGGAGCGGAAAAGCCAGTGGTCCGAGTTCGAGAGCAGCGAAGGTAGAAGTCAGTAATCCGAGCCAGAGTCGGAGAAGTAGAAGACGGAGTAGTCGGAAGCGACTGAGTCAAGCTAGTGCTGAACTGAGCTGTGCGCTACTGTCTGCAGTAGATTCTGGTTGTATGCTGCTGTGTATGCTGTTGTATGCTACACGTCTCGGCTGAAGATAATCGTATTCTGTGCTGTATATAGTTGTCGCTTTGTGCTGTCCTGTGTGTCTTCGTGTAAATAAACGTCGTTGTTTTTATTCTACTTCTGCCTACTGATTGAGCGTTCACCACACCATATAACTTCCACTATCCAAACGAACCCGGGTAAAGAAATTTCGTAACAATAGATATACAAGTACAAATTTGGCTCTAAAGTTGGTTGCATTTAAGACATACTTTAAAGCATCCAATTTGCCCGTCATTTTGTATATGTAACTGAGTCATTACTGTGTTTTTTTACAAAAATTGCAGTCATTTACAAGCAATCATTCCGTGTGTGTTAATTTTATGAAACGAACGTCAATAAGCAACACTTATTCTATTTCATTCTATTGTATTTGAGAATGAAAAATGCAGCTGTAGTTATGGAATGAATTAATTTCGACTATGGATAAACATTCTATGAATCATTCAACAGTAAAAAAATGGTTTACAAGATTTCGTAATGGAAGTTTCAGTACTGAAAACGATCCGCATTCAGTACAGTAAAAAAAAATTTGAAGGCGAAGAACTTCAAGTTTTACTGGATAAAAATCCATGTCAAACTAAAGAAGAGCTTGCAAAACAGTTACTCTCCATGGTTACTTTAGTAACTCACCAAGCAATATCATTTCGATTGCATGCAGCTGATATAGACGGAGGGAAATGGGTTCCCCGCAAATTGAAGGGCGAAAGCAGAAGCAAAAGCATTGTCATCTGCATGAATTCGTTTTTTTTTATACAAAAGAAAGACTTTTTTGAATAAAATCTTCATGGTTGGTGGAAAGTGAATTTTATACAATCTAAAAGTAGAAAAGCATGGGTTGATCCAGGCCAACTGTCAACATCATTTGCAAAAACGAATATTCATGTTAAGACAGTTTAACCTTTGGAAAGAAATCCTTTATTAAGATGTTCTTAATATAGTCAAATTGTTATAGCTGAACATTACCAGGCCAAATTGATCAAATTAAGTAATGTTCTGGAAAAAAGAAAGACCATGTACGGGCCACGAAGGCCGGAATGTGATACTGTTGTATGAGAAAGATCGCCCAAATACAGAAAACGAATGCAGGTTTGGTTTGGTTATATTAACGTCCTGTTTGAAGCAACACTTGGGCTATTTTGGGACGGACCTCGTCATTTTGAACAGCGGTCAGATGACGAGGACGACACCTGAGCTGGCACCCCCCTCTCCACACCACACCACACCAGCGGGAGGACTTTTATTCAGGACGGATTTAACGTGCAACAGACCCCCTTACACGACGGTTCTTCGGTGGAATCGGGTCTCGAACCTGAAACCCTCCGGTTCCGAAGCCGAGACCTTACCACCAGGCCACCGCGGCCCCTAAAACGAATGCAGAAACTCTCCTTAACTCCTCCTTCTTTGGAAGTTGTCCAATATGAGACGTATTCTCCAGACGTGACTCTTACTGATTACCATTCATTCAGATCTATGTTTTCTTATTTGAAAGACTGGCGGTTCACAAAAGTTGAAAATGTGCGAAAAAAGCTCGATGATTATTTTGTTTCGAAATCACCAAACTTCTGTCTCGAAGGCATTCATCATGTACCTGGTAAGTGACAAAAGACCGTTGATGCTAATAGAGAATATTTCGATTATTAATCTTTGTAGCAAGTCTCTTTTTTTTTTAAATAAATTTGACCAAAAAAAATCAAGTTTCAACTTGCACACCTATTGATTAAAAACTAATTACATTTTACAATTTAAAGTTACATTTTCAGATTATTGGCCATTAAAAAAACATTTAATCGAAAAAAATCCAATTTAATCAATTAAAAATGCGATTTAAATTCGTTTTTAGGATTACGAAATATGCATAAAACATTACTGAAAAATACTGCAAAAGTTCAAAAAATTTCGATTAGGAAATTTCGAAGTATCCGCAAGATATACACATGAATTCGAAACTCTCTCTTGAACTTGCACTCTCTGAATTCGAAAACAATCTCTAAGAATTTAAGAATATGTATTCGTCAGTCCATCCAAGTGCAGAAGAATATGATAATTGAACTTATGAAACTAAATATATGAAGCTTCGTAATGATTCAAACTGCATTAATGTAAGCAATTCAAAGTAATATAACCAAATCTTTTGATGGAATTAAGAGTATATGAGGAGAAACCTTACGTGAATTAGATTGTTTGTACTCGAAAAAATTGATTAACCTTGTACAATAGGGAACGTTACGCCGATTATAGATTTGAAAAACCGAAATTACGTGAATTAATTTTTAAGAATGGGACTAACAAGAATCTACTCGACGAAGAGATGCACTTTTTTGTCTTTTTCTCAAAACGTTCGATACACAGATATGTAAAACTTATTTTGAAAAAAACAGTCATGAAGCTCTTTGACAATTTTTATTCTTCATAATTTCAATGAAATAATTCAATTTTGATCTTTCGTTAGAGGGTTTTTTTTTTTTGTCCAAACCATGGCGAACACGGCATAGCATATTGAAAAGAAAGGCAAGAGTAACCGGAGTAAAGCCGGAAAGAGTAATCATGAGAAAATATTTGTAACTTTTATAGTTTTAGAAAATAATTTATTGACTTAGCGTTTGAGTTTGGTGGGGAAAATAACAACCCACGCAACTCAAAGCTACACTGGAAAAGCAGAGCTCGAGTGATAGAAAATTATTTTAAAATCTATATTAATTGGTAATTATTATATATCTTATCATGGCATTCATATGAAATTTTATACTATAATGTTTAAAAGTAGTTTTCAAATCTATTTTTTTATTTTTGATTAATAATAGAATTTTATTTATAATGGGAGCAACATTTACCAGATTTTCAAGTTACAAACTTTCAATATTTATTATAATGTCTGAGATCGTTGAAAATGACAATTGGTTCTGACAAATTGTTCTGAATTTTGTATCTTTAGTTTCACCAGTGACCAGTTCGATCGGTGTTTCAGGTAAATTAAGCTTTCTCAATGATTTAGCAATTGATTTTAGATTATTTTTTATATTTCAGAACCTTCGTGAAAACTTTTCTGCTTTTATTTATTTATTTATCGCATTTGGCAATCAGCTAGTTCGCCCATATTAACGGCAGCATAAATTACTGAATAAATATTTTTTGTTACCTGGTCCTAGTTCTTTTGGGTAACCTTCTTCCGCAAAATGTTTTTAATTCACATTTTGATAGCTATATAATTATTATCATTTCAGAAACCTTATTCCGTTTTGTTTATTTTACTAAACATCACTCTTATTTTCTGTCATCTCCCTTGTAATTCGCAAAAAATGAATACATTTTACCATTTCAAGCCTTTTAATAATGCAATCTAATTTCTAACCTAAAATAATGTAAAATTTGACATTTTTCTTCTTTTTTATAGTACTTTAAGTACAAATTTAAATCGTTTGCAGATGCTTCCCAGAATTAAGGAAATATATAAATATTGCTTAATTGAAATCTGTTTTGCCTATAATGATTTATGTTAAGAACAGGAGAGTAATTCGGATTATAAGACGAAAACGGAAAAAAATCTACAATGGTGATCTTCCAGAATTTTTGTGTTTTTGTTTTATTGTTCACGGTCTATTTAATATTCCTTCAGAATTTTTATAATTCCTGTTGAAAAATATGTTTAAAATATTTTTAAATTGATTAAATATAGAAAAATATTTATATGATATTATTTTATATATATATATATACACTGGTGTGCTAAACTTAAGCAACAGATATGTTTTTTGCCATAACTTCACGAGAAATCATCTGAGAGACATGAAATTCAGAAATGAGATACAGCATTTTGTTCTGAAAGAATGACGAAAGCA
>JAPMOR010052338.1:0-167816 GCA_026543865.1 Argiope aurantia | reverse complement strand
ATTACTGAAGTAACATTCCATAAATCTTCGAATTTAGATGCAACAAGTTAGTGAAATGCAAAATGCTAGGTTACTCTTAGAAGCGTGTATTCAAAGGAATTTTCTTCGAATTAGATGCAATAAGATTTTAAAATATAAAATACATAATGCTACGTTACAATGACAACTTGTGCATATTGAAACAACATTTCTTACCATATGAACAGCGGAATCTTTTTTTTAAATTCAGATGCAACAAGATATTAATTTTTGTAAAAGTTGCGTTCTTTTTTCGCATTTAAAACACGAATTGGCATATGGTATGAATGACCAAAAAATAAAATTAAAAGAAGCAGTAAGAAACTAATTTAAAATTATGCACAGTCTATTGATAATGTCAATTTAAAATAATTAAATCTAATCAATATTAGAAAGGCTTTCCATATTTTATAATTAATTGTAATAATTTTATATGTAGTTCCCAAAAATAACAAAGGCCTTTCGGAAAAATAACACTTTATTCTTTATAATGAAAAGGCACTAAATAAAAAATAAAAGGAAAAAGTGCCATTTTTTAAAAATTCTGTTATATGAAATATATATAATAATTTCGAATAGCAAAACTATTCTGATAAAAAAAACTATACAAAAAGAAAAGGATATTGTTTTAAATATTTTTTAACTAATTACAATATTTAAATAATCGCTTTTGAAAATATGAAAGGAATGGTTCTTTAAAGAATAAATATAAAAAAGGACATATCTGAAATGTATCACTAAGAAAAAATACAGAATATTTTATGCTATTGCAAGGCAAATGTACCAAAATATGAAAGAACTGGAAAGTTTAACTCCTGAAAGACTCTTCCGATTGCTGTATTTCAAACAATTTATGTATTATTGATTAAATTTTTGGGAAGCGGATGTTATAGGCTATTTTTTTTGCATGAAATTGGGATGAACCCTCACACATACTTCTAATAAAAAAAGCGAGATTCCCACTTTCCCAACAATTACTGAAAACTCTTGCACTCTACTCATAGGAGTATCTTAATATCAAATTGCAAGAAGAACTGCTTTCCTTTTTATCTCCAATTTACAAGATTTATTTTCCTTGTAAATATCACATATAGACATTATTACCGCAGCATATCCCCAAGTTCGGAATCACTGTCGGCTTTTTAAGGAACTCGTGGAATTGAATCAATAACACCTACTAAGGATTCTGAATCCTAACATCTTCACCGCCTCTTAACAACTTTATTAAAGAAGCCAAATTTTACAGAGTTTTACAAATAATTTTTTGTAATAACATGCATTCATAGATACAACTGCTTTGCTTATGTTATATAAATTTTTGAAAAATAATTTTGAGAGTTGAAGCCAAAATGACGACGATGGAAACTAATTACCCCATAAGATTTTCCACCGAAGTTAGTAAAAAATTTACAAATGCCATCAAACTGACATCAAAAATCTAAAACATTTTAAGCAAGAGCAGGTATCACTGACTTCTTTTGATGAAACTTCTTTGATTTCTTGAACTTATCTTTGATGAAAATTTCCAAAACTAGAAAAAAATTCAATGTACCTTTTTTTTTTATTATTAAAAATAATTATCTTTTTTTGTTCGATTTTTGACTGATATTTTACATAAAAGTCATTTAAAAGATTTTTTTAATAAAATTTTAACCGTAAAACGTGAATTTATGTAAATAATATTATGGAAGGAAATAATTCAAAAACAAGAAATCTATTCTTGAATTCGAATTCGACAGTTTAAGTATGAATTATATTCTATTTCTATCATATTGCCGCATTGAAGAAAGACTATCGAATCTCCATGGCCGAATGGTCATGGCACTGGTCTTGTAATCAAGAGACCTGGGTTCGAATCCCGCTAGAGACACTGAGATTAATGGTATATGTGAATACTTAATACCTTGATTTTATGTTTTCCTTTATTTCATGTTCCAGAAGATACTGGACATTTCTTTAGTTTACCAGACAAGTATTCTGGACTTTTCTTACTGTCTCCAGAAGAGTATTCTGGAACTTTCTCTGCTTATATAAAAGCAGGGAATTTGTCAGTTACTGTATTCTCAGTTCTGAGTTCAATTAATAAATTGGTTTAGCTCTACCTCTTGTATGTGTCATTGAATTCTATACTATAGTTCTACGTGACAATATATTTTAAATATTATTTCTTTCTTTGACCTGCTATAAGTTGAATGTTTTCAATATATAATTCTTTTTTTACTCAGTTACAGGTAATTTAATTTTGAATAAACTCGGTCTTGCTCAATTTTAACCAAAATTAATTTTTTTCTCGTGGCAGTCAATATGAATATTCTCTCACTGCCTCTTTAACAAATTAAAAGAAACATTAGAAATAATATAGTGTTTGTCGTAAAGTAATTGAAAGAAGAAAATATTCACATTAAGATTGCACATGAAGACTCACATTAAGACTTTTACTACTAAAAATGGAAACTAGATAATTTATTGATAAATGCATTCTTCAAGTTTTATATGTTTTTAGAAAATTCCTGACCGGCTGAAAATAGCCTAATATGTCAGATATAATTATTTGTTGTTTTCAAACTGCAATCGATAATATTTTGTTAGTGAACCATCAGTAGTTTAATGAATTAAATCTCAAAAAAATAGATATTTTAAATTTAATTTCCACTTATAGATTTTACTTACACCTTTGTTGTATGTTGAATTAAAATTATTTGACAACAACAAAGTTTTCCTTGGGAATCCTGTAATGCAAAGGAGTATCGATAACGAATATATTATGTTTTGATTGAATTGATTTTATTATTACCCAAACAAGAAATTATCATAAAGAAGTAAAATGTAATAAAATAATGAAAATTTATTGCTACAAAAAGAAATAGTTGGGTATATAAAATTTCACCTATGCGTTCATAATACTCATTAAGATTTATATCAGTGAAAACTAGTATAAAGGCACCCAGGCATTCGTTAACACAATAGTCTCGTATAATATTGATATTTTTACTTTCAATAAAGTTCCACCAACAAATGATAAACATAATTAACGAAAGTAATAATCCATATAAACTTTCATCTATTGCATCGATTTCTTAATCAACAAACCAAAATAATCGGTAAAATTCGAACCTGATTCACGTATATTATGCCAGTTATTCTGCCAAACGATTACAGATTGAATGGGTTACAATAGAATCATATGTATGAGATCCGCGACAGGGAACAATCGTTCTCTTGCCCAGCTATTGTCGAAGCTCCTGCTATTCTGAATATTTAACATTATGTTTAATTTATTATTTGAAGGCATCATTTATTTAAAGCAATGTGTTCATAATACACGTTCTATCTTTGTCTTATTATTCGCTATTAATATAAAACTAATTTAACTAAACAAAAGTCATTAATAAAGGAAAACAATTCTAATAGAAAAATATATTAGTAATTTTGTTATATAAAAACACTAAATATAAAATAATTAAAAGTAAATCTTAGATAATAGTGACATTGAAAATGAGAGATAGGTGGTTAATCATCAAATCAGACTGCATAACACATACTTAATTCAGGTCAAAGCAATTCAAACGTCCATTTGGTGATTTTGACTTGTTTGATATACAATCACTCAAAAAAGTACGGGCACACTTGGCTTGAATAATTACAAATCTATTTATTAAACTATTTATCACATTAAAATAAAAACAAAATGAATCAAGAAATATTTTAACATTTGGTGAACAGTTTGTAAGGAAAGTTTTATTGATATTTTAGAATTATAATTTGATCTAGCTTTTCGAATATAATTCAAAGACAAGTAGAATTAAAAAGTACTCAGACACTTTTGAAATTAGAAATTCAACAAATATTTAGCGCATCAATAGAATTGAATTTACTACCACACTTTTAGACTATAATTTTAAGCATAGAATATAATTTAAGCATAGAAAAAATGGCGAGAAATAAAGAAATATAGGTAGATGTACGAAATCATGCAATAAGTCATTGGAAAAATGGAAAATCAGTTCGCAGTATAGGACATATATTGAAATTGAGTAAGTATATTGTTTTTAACATTACTCACAGGTTCAAGAAAACAAATAGTGTTCAAAATAAGCAAAAATCAGGGCGTACAAGTACATTTGATGAACGTGAAAAGAGGTGGATTGTGAAACAAGTTCGCATGAATCCAAAAACTAGAGCAATAAAATTGATTCATCAGTGGAAAAGTAAGTTTGGAAGATCTGTAAATCCTGAAACTGTCAGAAATGTTTTAAAAAAACGTAAATATCAGGGCAGAGTACCTCAAAGAAAGACCTACATCGGCAAGGCAATTCGACAAGTTAGACTGGCATTTGCTAAAATGTTAGCAAAACTGTCGAAAGAATTTTGGAAAAACGCAATTTTTGTTGATGAAAGCAAATATAACATTTTCGGATCAGAGGGCAAACAAAACGTTTGAATTATTATGATATGTATATATCAAAATAATATTTACTTCTTTGTTTTGGTATCATTTGTATATTTAAGTACAATATTATAAAAATCTGTGAACTTGTAGTGTGTCCCAATACTTTTTGACAGACTGTATAACACTTTGATTAATCCAGATAATATAATACCATCGAGACTCTAAAAGTACAGTAAGCGTTATTTGTTCAGTTGAGTGAGTATTTTCCTCTCAAATAACTGAGCATTAATCAGCCTTTTTCTACCAACAATATTTTGACCCTTTTTAACAGCTCGTGTTTATCGAAAGCAGCATATATTCAAGGCAATAGCATTTTGAAACAGCAACAGAGCTGAGATACTTGCACCAAGCCACCACGAAACCATTAAAATGAAAGTACGTAATAAAAAAATAAGGCTTGAAGGCGACCATTGTCTATATGGGAACACTTTCTATAGGAACACATTCATGTTCTTGGAATTCTGTATTTATTTTTGGTACTTAAAACTTAATTGCTTAATTACAGTACTTCTATTGCGTATAGTATTTACTAAGAATTGAACATTTTGCCAAATCGAATTTTATCTTACCCATTTCAAAGCAGCTTTGCAATTTGTTACTGATTTCCAAGTTTGGGTTTTCTTTTCTTTTCTTTTCTTTTCTATGATGTTCTCCAGAATATCTTCCAGTGTTAAGAGAGCCTGTAGAGGTCTAATGACAGAGACTGAGTATCATGACTGGAAAACCACAAGTTTGATGCTCTATTCTATCGGAAGTTCGAAAAGAAAGATAGTAGTCTTCCTTATTTGACAATACACAAATGATATCTTTCTTAAGTTAGCCAAGTAAGTTTAATGCATGTTGTTTATTTAATTAAACAAAACAATCCACTTTTAAGAAACATTATTATACCATATAAACGATGCGCCATCTAAATGATTCGAATAACTGTAACGAGACAATCGAAAAACGCAACAATATGATACTAGATTGGTCTATGAGTGAAAGACTTTATAATGATGCACAGTCTAGAATCACAAAATGCTTAAATAGGGCACTGCATAAAGTAGACATTCAACAGGGACTTTTCTATTATTTTCAAAAATCAAAAGATGAATTTTTTTAAACAATGCCATCTGGAAAAGAACAAGATTTCTTTTATTTCATCACTAAATATTTTTATGAATTTTCATGTTTCTTTTCCTATTGGTCTGTTTTTTCTTTCACACGGCGATTATTTTTTTCCCTACCAAAGATTTTCTTTTCTAACTTTTAGGATTCACTTTCGTATATCTTTTTTTGTTTGTTAAACAGAAGACTTAATCGAAATAAAGTTTTTTTTACTTTCAGTCCCTTTTCCTTTCTAAATCATTGTTTAAGAACTTTCTTGCCAAGTATTTCGTTGTTGTGTAACATTTCTCTTCCAGTGATTCATTTATCTCGGTTTTGCTACTTTTACATTAACGAGCTCAAACAAACATTTTAATTTCGGGAAGGAAGTCAATGGCATACGAGTAAGAAAATCAATGAAAGTTTTAATTTTAAACGACCGTTTTCATCGGTTCTATTTCTAAATTATTTGTTTAAAATTTTTGGCTTAAAAATGATTATTTTCTTTTGATGTACAAATTTCTTGATCCAATTTTCCATGAATCTATTGCATATTTTAACGCAGTCGATTTCAAATGAACCATGTTTCAGTATACATATTTGAATTTAAATTATTCTTTCACCGTAATTTATTAATTATGTTTGGGAAGAACACGTTTTCTACTCAAAGAAGCACAATTTTGAAACTTAAGTGGAAAAAACCTTTTTATATGGAATATAATATATTCTTAAATATCAAAAGCAAAAACAGAGATTCCGCTAAACAATTTTAAAGTTACTAAGGTGCTATGCATTCCTCCTGTTTTTACATTAATTCAGCATGTGTTCCTTTTTGAGCAAGCGTAGATAATAAGGCACTGATTTTATATGTTCTGTATTGATAAAAATAGGGCGACTAATTGCTACTCTTGTACTCATCATCTTTCTAGAAGACAGTGATGCATGAAGCTTTTATATCAGGGAAATTTACTATTTCCTTTAAAAAGGGAGTATGATATGATTCTCGAAAGATTCCAAGATTCGAAATCTTCCCTTTTTTAGGTGGGGGATGTGTGTGGGGGGGGGGGGGGGGATATGCTGCTTTATTTGCCGCTCTGTTTGTAAATACGATAATTTGAAAATGGGATGAGTTAGGAGGACGAAATTCGTTATGTGGCCTTTGTACTGTAAATGGTAATAATTAGCAAATTTTGTTTGAAACCAATTCAAAGGAATCTGATCGATGTCTTGTCAATACGATAATTCAAGAAACTAAGATGCTAGAAAAGATGAAACTTTGCGTCTGGTCTTTGCATGAGTTTGTCACCAGGTAACTTATTTACAGCCTGCGCCACAATATGAAATGAAAAGATGAACAAAATTATATTATTGTCATCTGTGAGTTTATTTTTCCTCAATAGAACATCCATTCATACACACTATTAGCGTGTTGGTTTACCACGGCATTCGCAATGTAAGTGTTCAAAGTGTGCACCGCCTCGCTGTAGACAGTGTCCATATCGTTCACGCAAATTCTCAAACATTTCCTGAAACAAAGGTTGCTGCAGACTCCTCCAAAAGGGATGATAGTCCCACGTAATGCAGACACAGTTCTCGGTCGATCTTCACAGATGAACAGACTCTCCTTTAACCCAAATAGGCATTCCCTTCCGTCGACACAGTGCACTATGTGTATGTGAATATGACCGTTTACAAGTCAAGATAAATTAAATTTGTTACTATTCTTGTCTCCAGAAGTGTAGATATCTATCATATTATTATCCCTATCAATTAAAATGAAAATTTTCAAACTATTTATTACCATATTCTGAAGCTCACTATATTTTTATCTCACTAATTATATATATAATATTAATTTTTCTATACTGTATAATATTTCTTTAAATCTATAATTCTGCATGCCTTATAAATGACAGAAACAAATTCTTTTGAAAATTAGCGACAATTTAATGATTTCAACTCATGAAAATTTGCTAGTTAAAACCAATATAGAGATTAAATAAAAATCAAGAAAAAATCTGGATGTCAGGAAAGGAAAAGAGGGTGCCAAAATTTTATTAAATACAACCCTATAGAAATCTTTCTTTCTGGCCCTGGTCATCTTCTGTTGAAGAGCACTGATTGTTTGCCAAACCCCGATGCGTATTATTTAAAATTCGAAAATTCTTGAACAAAATGTTAAAAAAGAACTCATTTTTGAATATTCATCAGTAAAAGGTTTTAATGATGTTTCATTTCAACTGAAACAGATGAAATAAATAAATAAACAAGATTTATGTGGTAAAATCAGTGATAAGCTGTTGGCTCGCCCTTGAGTCACGTCCATTCTCTAATTAGATGACCCTTTCCGTGTTATAGTTAAAATAAAGCAAAGAAGGTGAAATCCAATTAGATGATCGGAATCAGAAACGTGGAAGCAGACACATTAGCATTTCAATTCTTTTTTTTTATATTTCGTTCAGCGGTTGGGATTTATTATCACCTAATATTGAAAAATGTACGATTTTGTGAACGAATTTTCCCTGAATATTCAGATATTGAGATACTAGCCGCCTTTGGCGACCAGCCGGTTCGCCAATATTACCGCTCGCTACAATTTTCAATTAAATATTTTAAGTAACTGGTCTCTTAATAGATTCTCAAACAAAACAATTTTAATCTTCACATTTTGATAGTCTTACCAAACTTTAAATTAAAGTGAAAATGATGAAATTGCAATTAATATAAAGATATTTTTTAATAAAACCAAGCGTTTTATTTTATTTATCATCTTTATTGCTATTTATTTATTACTATTATTATTGAATATGAGTATTTCAAACAGAATCGCTCGGTATTTAAGTCTTATGTGAACTACAAAATATTTTTCATAATTTATGTAATATCTAAAACAAAAATTCAACAAAAATTTCTCAGATTCAGCATAAAATTCAGTTTTTACTTTTGCTTTCAAAAAGATTCAAATGAAATCAATAATATTTTGTTCCGGAATATAAATATATTTCAAAAATTATAAAGTCTAAATTTAATGCAGTAAGGTATCATATTCTCAGAAATATTCGGGACACACCAAATTTTAAATAAATAAATGAATGTTTCTATTTTCCACGATCAACTAAGACTTATTTATGAAGTTTTGAATGTTAAAAATTTAGAAAAACTCAACATTTTCATAATCTTAGTCCAATTAATCTTGAGAAACCTGCGCGCTGATTGGCGTATTTTCTTTGAAACGATCGATGGAAAATCTAAAATTATCTTTTTTTATAGAATAGTAATATTCAAATTTTCATTAATCAGTCAGTTTAAGTGATTGATTTAGTTGATTGGAAATTAACTCTTTTTATTTAAAATATTTGTGTTTCAAGAACATTTTGTTATTTGCAATTTCCACAGCAGAAGCTTTATGTAAAATCAAAAATTCGTTATTTATTAAAGCATTTATTGATTTAAGTTACATAAAATATAATCATTTTTCTATTTAAACCAATTTAGTAAATCTGTTTTGTTCGTGCGTCAACAAAAATAGAATGCAGACAAGCTTATTATGAAACTAAATCTTATTACATTGTAGATAATATTATCAAATTTACATCAACTTATTTTCATTCAAAATTCTAGCATCGTTTTTAAACAACAAATTAAAAGTTCCAAAAATATCACTGTTGCCAATCTGAATTTCACAACTATTTACAAAATAAAATTTATAATTATTAAAATAATCATTTGCTACTTTTAAATAAAATATTTACGATTTATGTCGCAACAGATCTGTGTCTTACTAAAGGTTTACAAATTAGCTGTGTGGCCCTGATTTGAATGGATATCCTGTTCATATTAAACAAAACTTGCCTTAAAATAAAACTGATTTATTGGATTAATAATATAGAGAGTGTAAAAGATCATAAAATAATTTTTCTTGAATTTATTTTTTAGAAAAAATAATATTTCATATTTGTTTCATTTCCTACAGACACGTGACGAAAATTATATTTTTGCAGATTTCATTTCCAAAAGGATTTAATTTATTTTTAATTGGTGCTTTAATCAATGTGATGGCAACACTTTGAAAAAAACTATTTTTTTTTCCCAGGAATGTGAAACGTTTATTTTTATTTTGTACGAAAGAAATTGTTGAAAAATAGAGTAAAAATATTTATTTAAAAATTGATTAAAAACAGAAATTTAATTTTAAGGTTAAAACATTGGTACCATTTAAAAGATAAATTTTTGATCTTTAACTTGATGTAAAAATATTTTTTGTGCGGTGATATTTTCGGAAGTTATAGCAGAAACACGCCAAAATTTCGCTTAATTTTTAAATAAATAAAATTCTAATTGAAAATTCAAAAAAATAACCCCCAGGTGCACATTCCTGGCCTCCAAGATATACACGTGCCAAATTTGGTAGCTGTAGGTTGAATGGTCTGGCCTGTAGAGCGCCAACACACACACACACACACACACATTGAGCTTTATTATAAGTATAGATAATTAAACTGTGTTGCTTATAGCCAGGGAACATCTAGGATTAATATTAAATTCTTGTTCTAAATTCTAAAACTCCAACCCTTATACTTATTCTAATACATGATTAATGCTGTCATGACATATTTTTTAGTAGTTTTGCAAATATGAGCATGTAAGAATTTAATGCCAGAAATTGAAATTGAAATAAAGAGATACATATAGTAAATCAAGAATGAAAAATTCTTTTTTTTTCATTCTCGATTTACTACATATATCTCTTTATTTCAACAATGTATCTCTTTATTTCAACATGTATCTATCAACATGTACTACATGTATCTCTTTATTTCAACTTATTCTAGAACAAAGCACAAAACATAACTCTGATTTTAATTTAAAAATAATTTTATACGAATTTGAAGAACATGGAAATCCAATTCAAGAAAATGCTTTTAAAAATAACTAATATAAATTTTTAAAAATCAAATTATAATCAATATTGAGTAGAAGATTTAACTAGGGTAAGATTCCACAAGAGCATTATATATGGGTTGCTTTAAAAGAAAATTAATTTCAAATACATGGAAACGTTTTTAATTGAATTAAATTTAAGAAATTAATTCAGTAATCGATGTCATGATTATTGAAACTATGAAAAAAGAACAAGTTAATGATTAAAATTTTTTATAAGAATTTAATTTTAAAATATTTTTAAAAATGTCAAAATATTATTTTGATATAAAATGAGGACAATGAGTTTATATTATACATTTTTAAAAATGAAATTAAGTATTCAGACCTAAATTTTAAAAAATAAAAATATTTTGAATTTATATTTGTTCTGGAATTTAATTAGATTATGCAATGTTATTAAAAAAATTATTCAAATAAAAATACTGTGCCGGAACAAATTGATTATTGACTTCACGAATTTCTCAAAATCAGTTTATAAAATAGAGCCAACTCCAATGGAAAAATTTGTTTTCAAATGCAACGCTAATTTACAAGGACTTGTTTTGATTCGAAATTAAAATAAAATAAATCAATTCAAAATTCAAAAATGATCAAAAATGTCCAGTAATAAATAACTCACTATTTTATCCAATCTTCTACCATCACATGCGATGGTTTTTTTTTTCTATTAAATTCTATACCTGGCACTTTTATTAAGAGTATTAATAAAATTTATTTTCGCTTTTTCTCATTTTGATTAACAGAAATAGGACTTTTCGTGCTCATTTAAATTAAGTCCGATTTCACGTTTAGTCTAGTCAATAAAATACTAATTCATGATTTGCTTGCATTATTGAGATATATCTGCTTTTGCTTATTAATAAACAAAAACCGTTCAGACTCGCTTGTCCATGCCAGAAATAATATTTACGTAGGGAACTAAAAAAATAATTTGAATTTGGGAACTGATCAAGATAACTAAGCATAAAGAAATATTAAAATGAGAAAATTTTTCTTTCTTGTTTTTAAAAAAAATTATCTTAGACCTCGCGAATAAGAGTTAAAAAAAGCACTTTTTATTAAAATCAACTAAACTATTCGACAAAGTTGAGCCTTCTGATAATGTCTCCTAGGGCGTTTGTTCCATCTTATTTACAGCAAACAACTTCCAACATTGAAAGTTTTTCTAAATACCAATGCAGAAGCAATTCAAATTTTTTTTATATACGGTGGGAAGCAAATGCATCAATTTCTGAATCACGATTTCAGTTTTTAATAAAGTGTGAGTAGAAACATTGAAATACGTTATTGGATTACGATGAAACAATTGTTACATTGGTTTGTTCTCTTTTGATTGTTTCCATATTTGAATGAAGCTATGTTAATTATAGGAAGTTTTTAACAAAGAATAAGTTGAGGATTGTTATTGGATTGCTTACTTAAACTGCGCTTCAAAGAGGCTCGATTGTACCGGCAGAAAATACAAAACGGAAGCTCATTTAAGAGCAGGATCACAATTGCGAAACTTTTTCTCCAAACGATATAATATGGAAATATTTTTGCTTTACATGAAAGATAGTATTTTTAAAAAAATTATTAATACATTTTTAGTTAATAAATTCAAAAGAAAGGAAATTTTTAAAATCGCATTTGTATTATTGTATTTATGTAACAGCCGCCTTTGATCTATTGGTTCATCAGAATTATTGGATGCATAAAATTTCAATTGAATCTTTTCTAGGTAATATAGTCTTAATGGCTTCTTCAGCGAAATGTTTTTAAATGTCAAGTTGTAATAATCGTTTACTTCTTACTGTTTTGGAAAACCCGTAGAGCTACACACCTCTGAAATTTTCTGCACAACTCATCCAAAATTTGAAATTTATTTTTGAAAGAGAAACAATTAAACTTGGATTTATCCGATAACATGTTTGCTGAATAGAAACATGTTCATATGAAATAGAAGGACAGAAAGAAGAATACAACATTGATATATAATAGAATATATTTGATGGTTTATGTAATATATCAGAGATTTATTCAATAAAATTTTCTTTGATTGAATAAAAAAAATCAGCGTACTTCTGTATGAAAGCAAAAATGTCAAGATAAAACAGCAGTGATATTAATGCTTAAAAATTAGTTAATTAAAAAAAATCATCCTTGCGTATACCTGAAATGTTAGCTTTAAATATCACAATATTAACACATTTTATTAAAAGCATGTTTAGATAGAAACTTTTTCAATATGGAAAAGTAAGCCAATCTGCATAGTGTGATCGTCAACAATGGAAAAAAATAAGATAAAATTTCAGCAACAACAATGGAGCTCATTTAAGTTTTATTGATTCTTGTAAAAATGGCTTGATGTGTTAATTGAATCTAAAATAAATCCCTTACAGCCATTGTGTTGATATAACCGAAAATATACTTATTTAGAATTTTAAAATGGTCCCAAAATTATTTTTGTGCAGAAATATATTCGGCAGTTAATTAAAATTTCAAAAAATCGATTTGAGGTGTCCGTCCCTTCGAAGTATATCTATGAGAAATTTATTAGCTGCTGAGCGACAATAACCTGAAAAAAAATAACCTGCTGAGCGACAATACTCAAAAGATACATACACACATTCTCTTCTATTAGTTGTAAAAGGTTAAAAAATCGATTTTTATTATCTCGAAATATTTTATCTTAATTTATAATTCATTATGAATTATAAATTACTGAATTTTGAAATCAAATTTTCTTGTTTTGGCCAACAGGTTGTGTCGCTCGCAAATAGATGTTGAAACCAAATTAATCAGTTAACCGAAAATTTAGCTCTGAAAATATAATTATTATGTATTGTTGTTACCTTAGGCCGTATAAAATTTCTGACACATTGGGAAGAGATATCAACATTCGATTTTGACAAACAATAAACAAATCAGATAGAATAAGAATGTGTCATAAGCCTTTCTTAGAATATAGCCAGCGCTAATTAAGGTAACAAAATAAATAAAACTATGCTATATACTCAGAAAAATTGAGCTGGCTTGCCAATAATTTATTGTTATCTATACGTATAAGGAAATCCTACTCATATAATGAAATTTTTCGTATCGTCATCCAGTCGAATGGGGTATCAAACTAACCGCCTTAAATGAAAGTCTAAATTTATATCTGAATTAAAGCCTATGAGATTTCTAAAAATAATTAAATAGCAAATAATTCAGCTCTGTACGAAGACAACGAGTCCATTGACTAAGACTTCATAGCGTAAAAAGTACCATTCCATTAAAAAGTCCCATTCTGAATTTTTAAAACTTAGTGAACAGGCAAAATCCATCACATCTAAGAAATGTAGAGCTTTCATTGGTAACATTTTTTTTAATATTGATTCACCTTGTTTTCCTGAAATATTAAATAGTTGATATCCTACACAATCTCTATGATCTTTGACATTCTTGAATTTTGATCGAAAACTTGATCGACGGACTTCGTGTTTTGCAATTTCATCTCGAAACATGGATAACTAGATTCCAGAAAGAAATATTAAGTTATTTTTTCCAGCATCAGTAAGATCTCGTTTCTACACGTGAAGAGAGATACCACTACACAAATTCAAACGTGCTTTTTTTTTTTTTTTTTTTTTTGACCATCTGCAAGCAAAGTAACATTTTTCAAGTGATATCATCCAAAAAGACCCGTAAAAAAGGCGAGGATATAGCACTCTAAATGTCATGTCTAATCAGACAAAGTTCAATTCGAGATTCAATGTTTTATAGCTGCTCGCAGCCAGTGACTGAAGAAGGACATTTCAAAATCAGCTTGCTTTAAAGAAAGGACATCTCAACTGAAAAGTATCAGCAGGGATATGCATGCGAAATAAATTTAATTAAAACATTTTTAATAAATGAACTTTTCTTTTAGAGTATAAAAAAAGATCAAATTTTGACTATTTTCTATTTTCCGATCAGTTTATAATTCTTTATCATAAATATTACAGACTTCTTAAGTCCATTTTTTTCTCAGATTCACTGTTAGATAATGAATCAAAGTTTAATTAAATTTATTATTCAATTGATAATTAAGATCTGAATATATCAAAATAAATTATTGTCATCGAGAGCACGCAAAACTGCAAATTATTCAAATTCTAGTAGGGAAAAATGATTTATTAGACTAAGAAATCCTTTTTTTATATATAATATATATATAGTTAGGCTCTTAAATGACATTTAGGAACTTCAACGAAGTACCATAACTCATAAAATGTTCCCTAAGTTAAAATAAAGTTTCAATATTATCTCCAAAATTAAGCGCAGATCTGAACTTTAAAACACGAACAGCTGTGAAATTAAAATAAAATAAAATCTTTTACATAAGCAAATGCATATGCGCTTACATCCTTATCTCCAAGCGAAGAACACGCACAATTTAGAACCCAGATAGTACAAGTTCAATTGCTTTGTCCAACACTTTTCTCAAAAACTTCAAGAGAGGAATTAGAATGTCTTTCTAACTAGTTGCTGAAATAAATTAACCGTTTCTGCCATTCATGCACGAACTCATTTCTTCCTTTGATAATAATAATAAAAAAAAACATGTCGTAAGGGGATTTTATTTTTTATCGAAAACAGGCGCATTTAATAGGATTAAAACAAAAAGCTTTTTTTTTCAATAAAAAGGAAAAGATTGCACAAGATTTATAACTAGTTTTTACAGGAGCATAATATATTGTTACGAATTTTTTTTACCGGGGTTCGTTTGGATAGTGGAAGTGATATGGTGTAAAGAACGCTCAATCAGCAGGCGGCAGTAGAAAAAGAAACAACGACGTTTATTTCCACAAAGACAGACAGGACAGCACAAAAGCGACAACTATATACAGCACAGAGACGACTATCTTCAGCCGAGACGTGTAGCATACAACAGCATACACAGCAGCATACAACCAGAATCTACTGCAGACAGTAGCGCACAGCTCAGTTCAGCACGAGCTTGACTCCGTCGCTTCCGACTACTACTTCGACGACTCCGTAAACTCTGTCTTTGACTTCTCCGACTCTCGACTCCTACTGCCTTCTACTTTCGGACTTCGGCTACTACTCCGACCACACCTACTCTGGCAGCTGCTGACCCTTTTATAGGTACCAGGAGGCGGGGCTAGAAGCGTTTCAGCCAATCAGAAACGTTCGAGGTGTATCTCGGTTCCTACTGGACGGATCGGGAAAATTCTCGAAGTTTCGGGTATTGTCTATTTTGGCGCCAAAGTAGCCAAATTCGTCGCCAAGCCCTGGGACCTCCGACGCGAAACACGGACTCCGTCCAATAATGAGGATTTTAAAACAGTCTTTCTGATAGTGGAACAAACTATGCCGGGAAGCCGAATTGCAGGTTTGTAACATTATTGTTACCTTTTTAATCACTAAATTTTATATAATCTGTTAAAAATTTCGTCAACAACATTATGAGTTTATCATTTATTAAAAAACATTTCGCACTATTATTCTAAAAGAATATCGGTCGTAATGATTCTGGTTTGGTTTGGTTTAGTTATATTAACGTCCCGTTTTAAAGCAACACTAGGGCTATTTTGGGACGGACCTCCTAATTTCGAACCACGGTCAGATGACTGGGACGACACCTGAGCTGGCACCCCCCTCTCCACACCAGCAGGAGGACGTTTGGTCATGACGGATTTAACGTGCAACGGACCCCCTTACACGACGGTTCTTCGGTGGAATCGGGTCTCGAACCTGAAACCCTCCGGTTCCGAAGCTGACACCTTACCACCAGGCCACCGCGGCCCTAGTAATGATTTTGAGGTACAAGGTTATTAGTAACTTACCTTGGTTACCAAGTAGAAGGTTAACTTTTAATTTTGAATGACTTTGATCCTTGATCTAACGATGACGACGATTGCGAACGACGATAACTATGACGACGAATCAATACTATCTCCAAATTTTCGCACCACACAGAAGTTAAACTTTATATTTAACTCATTCGATACCCTCCGTACAAGGAGGAATTTGCATAGCATCTTTTACGAATCTCTTATTTTCTACTCCTTAAATTTGAAATTCTATTGACAGACCAATTCTATCTTCCATATTTCCAGAATATAGAATTTGAATAAAATTCAATAATTACATTTATTAAAAAAATCAAATTAGACTTTGCTGACTCGATTTGTATAATTGTAAACGCCATTGTTCAAAAGCGCAGTAAGCTCTCTCATGTATTATATCTATTATCAATATCTCTTTTTTTTTCAACTGACGCTTCAAATAATGGCGTTGTATCAGAATGTAGAAATTGTGAATCCTACTTTATTATATATCTCATATCAGTTCTCATATTCTTTGTGTGTGTGTGTGTGTGTGTGTGTGTGTGTGTGTGTGTGTGTGTGTGTGTGTGTGTGTGTGTGTGTGTGTGTGTGTGTGTGTGTGTGTAAAATATCTTAATCTTCAGTTTTTGTGATTAAAAAGTTCACTGACATCAAACATTTTCATGATTTGCGAAACTAAATAGGTGATATATTTTTTTACATTTAAAGCATTCATATCATTCTGCATTACAATAAAAATGAAATTTATAGCATTTATGTCCGAGAGCGTGACAGATGTTTTAAATTTGCATATATTACTTTATGTCTAGAATCATATCACTTTGTTCCACACCTCAAAGCCTGCACTTGTAAAAGATCATCATGAAACTACAAAAAAATGGATAGCATTACTCGCGACGATTTTAGACGACCATAATTTTCTGAAATTCTAAAAGAAAAGCACTCGCTACATTTAAACAGTTGTAATAGCGTACTACTCAATATAAAAAGATAAATAAAAAGGAAATAGACTAAGGAACCTGGCCCCAGCAATCTTGAACCGTGCTTTTCGGTCTTTGTCGAATAAGTTATGAACTTCGCTCAATCGCACTTCCTGATGGTTTAGAAAGAGAGTGCTTCAAATGATTCTGAAGAATGTTAAATATATTTTAAGGGTCCTTCTGATAAAGAGTGGGGGAATCATATGGGATATCTCTATGTGTCCAAATGCATGGTTGTATTTTAACTTAAATTATTGGGTATAAACGAACTTTTCTGAAATGCTCTCTCGGAAAATTGATTTTATACTTTGAAGAGGTCGTGACCACGTTGTGGAATTGCGAATCTGTTATAATTCAATTATTTTTACTTATACCATTGATATTTCAGATGATCTCATTTCTTTAACTACTTCTATGTTTTGATAAAGAATTCTAACCTCAAGATGACTGATAGAATGGTTTAATGTCAATAGTAAAAGCTTCACATCTCTGAGAAATATTAAAATATTGAAATAAACTTTTGAACTTCGCTGTCGGAGAGCGATTTAAAAATCTGTGGTTTGGTTTAGTTATATTAACGTCCCGTTGTAAAGCAATACTAGGGCTATTTGGGGACGGACCTCGTAATTTTGAACCGCGGTCAGATGACGAGGACGGCACCTGAACTGGCATCCCCCTCTCCACACCACACCAGCGGGAGGACGTTTGGTCAGGACGGTTCTTCGGTGGAATCGGGTCTCGAACCTGAAACCCTCCGGTTCCGAGACCGTACCACCAGGCCACCGCGGCCCCTAAAAAAAATCTGTGAATTCAAGATCAGTGAAGTGTGATGATAAGAGAGGGAAACAAAAAATAATTAAACTACATTTGACACCAATAGCAAAATTGTTTCCTAGAGGTGAGAAGGAATTCGCACCATCGGAGCAAAAATACAGTCTGGAGTTTCCTTATTTTTCCAACGAACTAATTAGTGATGGAAATGACTCTCACAAAATGTGAGATGAAAAGTATTGTAATAAAGCTTCTCGTGAAGTTGATTTTCCTGACACTTCCTCCGATATTTAATCTATTACTTGTAAATTTAAAAAAAAAAAATCTGAACAGTGTATCGAAAAGTCTGATGCGTTTGATCTATTGGGTTGTTCGGAAAGTGATTTCGTTTTTTCCCGACAGAGTATATAATTGTATTTTTTTGCACCCAACTTCATATTTAAGCCGTATAATTTTTATATGCTTTGAGAGCTCATAGAGCAAGGCTTATGTGTGAAAAATTCTAATTAATTCTACGCAGTTGTTTTTGGTTGGTGCCCTTTTAAATATGGAAAGCGATAAACAGCATTTTCGACTTATCTTACTATTTTACTACAGAAAGGGTAAAAATGCTGTTCAAGCCAGAAAGAAATGGACCGATGTGTATGGAGAAGGTGTGTTGACAGTACGCCAGTGCCAGAACTGGTTCGCTAAATTTTTTAGGCGGTAAAACCTTCACCTCAAATGAGGAGGTCAAAAACCACCTCGATCAGTTTTTTGGCAGCAAAGACCAAAAATTTTATGAGCGTGGAATGATGCTACTACCAGAAAGATGGCAAAAGGTGTTGGACCAGAACGGCCAATATATAATTTAATAAAGTATTTGTTTATTATACGAAAACTGTCTTTCATTTCCACAAAAAAAAAAAAAACCGAAATTACTTTCCGAACAATCCAATAATTATGTATAATTTTTGTTTGTTTAAACTAATGTTTTTCTTCGCAGGTACATTATTTATGTCATCTTAAATGATATTTCAAAAAATCTTCGACTTTCTGCTGTTTGCTTCCCTGTTGGGGGGTGGGAGGTGGGTAAAGAAATACGGATTAAAATAGTGAAAAGAAATTTTAAATTAGAAAAAAGTATGGATAAAGCTCGATAGCTTTAATCATTTTAATAAAAGTCCAGCCTGATTGTGGGGTTTTTTCCTACTGAGAGGTGAACTTTGGCTTCAAAGTGGAAAAAAGTGGAATGGAATATTTTTTCACTTTTTCTAAATTACACAAAAACGTCAACGAGCCTAACATCCTGCTTAAAATGAATGCAAGCATTATATATTTTATAACAGAGGTGTAAGTACTATCTCTTATTAAAGTTCAGAAAGATTTTTTTTTCCTCCGATTTCCAACACAAAATCATCTTTCTTCCGAACGATAACATATGCAGTCACATAGTTGTCTAATAAAGAGAGGTTCTATTTAAAAATAGTTGCTTATTGCTTTTATATGCATATATAAATTGATACGCCAAACATATATTACAAATTCACTACAAACATGATAAAAAAAATTTTTAATCATTTGAAGTTTATTGAATTCTGTAATATAATGCTGCAACCGAAGTTTGAAATGTAAATATTTTTAAACATTATATTAATTGCTTTTAAAGCTATAAGCAATAATGTATTGTGGTGGTATGTGGATTAGTATGATCTGTGCAGGAAGCAACAGGACGAATGTTGTAGGAAACATTTCTTTAATAATCACATTCACACACTAAACAATTACAAACACAAAGACAAGACATTTACGAGTGCGCTTCACAGTTCAGCGTCACATCTCCTTCTCATTACAATCGCAATGCATTATGGGATTACATATGGGATGGCTTAATCAGGTATCGCCATCTAGTATCCAAGCAACTGCTACAGTATTCAGAATTTTCAATTTCGTTCTCAATTGCTGAAAGCAGTTAAGTTCAATGCAATTAGTCCAAATTTTATGATTCTATAAAAATATCGTCACATTACTGATAGAAAGATTAAAAAAAGGGGGCTAATTCCGCATTTTTTTGTTATGCAGTAAATGATAAATTAGAAATTAGAGACGTTGCAAGGCTCACAGTTTTTAAGTTCAGCTATATACCAATTATTTAAAAAAATGTTTTATGAGGCTTAAAAAATTTCCCATGAAATGGAAAAATTGTAAAAATGTGATTCAAAACAAACAAGCACTAAAATCTGTATATGAAATTGATGATGATTAAGTCAAAGTTAAAATCAAATAATTTGGGGCAAAATTCTAATTTTCTTTTAAAGCAATATCAAAAATAATTTTTACTCATACACTTTCGATATATTTCAGTTGTGTTCTACCAGAAAGTTGTTCTATTAAGGAAAAATTCTTAAATATCTGCCAAATATTTTAAAAATTATTTTGTGGAACTTGGAAAATTTCACACGTAGTGTGGGAAAATACATAAGTTGAGATAAGAAGATCGCAAACTGCATAACCTCGACAATAGCTCGAGCCCTATTCCTTTTTAAAGCTACAAAAACAGGGCGGAAAAACTTAATATTTTATTCTAGGATTTATTTCCCCTATAATATGCAGTTTTATATTTTTGGAATTTCGATCTTACCTCACCTGTATATTAATTATATTATGATCATAGAGCTGATAGTATCTCAGCTCTATGATTATAATGAAGCATTTAATGACAAAATCACAGGAAATTTTATTATTCATTTATAATAGTATTTGATAAGAACATAACTTTCCCATATTTTTTAAAAAGCAATAATAATCGCTTTTCTGAAACAAGATAAAGATTCCCAAATTCTATTCAATTACCACCCAATTGCTTTGACTTGTTGTCTTTGTAAATTACTTGAAAGGATGATAAATTGCAGACTATTATTTAGAAGCTAATGATTTTTTTCATCCACCTTAGAGTGGATTTCGAAACGCTCTAAACAGTATCGATAACCTTTTTGCTCTAGGAACAGAGTCCCGTTCTCGCTTTTTTTTAAAGACACCATTATGTCGCGCTTTTTTTCTTTTTTTTTTTGACTTTGAGAAAATATATGACCGGATTTAGCAGTGCGGGATTTTGAAAGATCGGTGTGTCTCTGGATTAAGAGTGAATCTGTCCGGTTTTAATAGGAACTTTTACAGATTCGTAAATGTCAAGTTAAAGTGGTATCCCAATTTTCTTACTTTTATATTCAAGAGGAATGTGTTCCTTCAAGTAGCATTTTAAGCGTGAAATTTTTTTTGTTTTGAAGATTAAAAAAAAAAAATATTTTAAACCATTTACCTCTTTTGCGAAGGGTTATTTATACGTTGAGGACTTTATCTTTCTTGTACAAGGAAAAATATGAATTTTATACAGCGACAAACGTATACTGCAGTTAACAATATTACACTATGTTGTAATACTAATGGTTTTATCACTTCTTCATCTAAAATCACGGGTGTATATTTTTGTCGTACAAACAATCTGCACTTTAACCCAGAAATCAAACTAGACGATTAACTCATTCCATTTTTTAAAAATGTTTCTGGTGTATAATCTTCAACAAAAAGCTCACCTTTTTCCTTCATGTAAAACCATTACGAAAAAAAAATGTGAGAGGTCTTTAAACATTTGGAAAGTCTTGTAGACTTCAGCTTGGTGAGCTGTAATCGGCCAAACTCCATGATTCAAGAATTCAAGAGACAGTGTGTTAAAAGAGAAAGGTGTGTGGTGAAAGCTTATAAGCCAGTTAACAGCCACGCTACACGAGCATTTGTTTTTGTATTGTGGTCATGTTATTGGGCTGCGAACCACAAGGTCCCAGGTTCTATCCTCGCTCATCACAATCCGCCACAGGTGTTTTACAAAAACTTGACCCGGTTCATCACACAGCACACAAGAAGATAAATGTTGTTTTAGAATTCAGTCAAATTCAAATCATCCATTTCATAATTTTAAATTTCACCCTTATTTAGTAAGACTGCAAGAGAGTCAGAAGTTGTTCATGCTTGCGCTTCTCAAAAAAGCTAAAAGCTTTCTTTCCGAACTTAATCTACTTTATCTACATGTAACTCCACAACCGATAAATAAATTCCCGCCTTGGAATGCTCCTAAAATACAGTATTTCAACCCTTTCAAAATTTTAACAAATCTGAGACCACAAAATTTTTTATAAACAGATTTTTTTTTTCAACCATAAGCAGCAATATCAAGACTTTCTTCCAATTTATACTGATGAATAAAAATTAATTATACATGTCTGTTTCGCTATTTTTTCTCCACTTCAGTCGTTTCTTTTACATTTCAACCCCGCAGTTTAAATTTAATTGTAGAAATAAGTGCTGCTTTATATGCATTAGCAAAAGCTTCTGCCAGAACAGAAAAAAAGTTTATTATTTACACCGACTCAGTGTTTTACAATCCCTAAAATCATTTTATCCTTATCCTCATTATCATCCTTCGGTTTAAAGTTTCTAGATTAGATAAAAAGAAATTCTAAATAAGGGCTGGCTTACTGTTAATTGTAGATACAAAATTATCATTAACTCGCTTTTAGTTAAATGAATTTAAACCACTGTCAGAAGAAACACCCATAACTATTTCTCAACATTTTAATTAATGAAACTCTCTACTGGTTTTCATTCAAGAGATTAATTTTAATATTACATAACGATTTCAATCATCCTATGCAAGATGAAATTGTAAACTTATCTTCCAACTAAATTAATACATCATACAAAAATTTAAATTTGGAATATTATACTCCAGACAAATTCTACAGTTACTACAAATCTTCCATTAGTTACACTTCATAAAATAAAATTTTACAACGCATATCTATAGAATTAAATCAATTTTTAGATGTCAATTTTTAGATGTTTTAGACGCACAGAAATCGTTCCTATACATAGCATTGTGCATTTGGACAACAGAACTAACGAATTTCTAGCTAGTAATGTTTAATTTTATATAGGATTTTAGACCTTGTTGCCTCTAGCTGAATATACGGCTTTATGGTTATAACAGCAGATCAGTTTCTCAGCTTTTTGCAGATTCGAATCTCGAAACGCTTAATAGTTTTATCTATTTTTATATATTTTTTTTTAATTTGAAAATAATACTACAGACTCAATTAACAGTTACTACAAAATTTTCCAGTATTTATGCTTCATAAAATTTAATTTTATGGCGAATATCTATAAAATTAATTCAATTTTTAGATGTAAAAAACTTGCACATGCGCAGAAATCGTTCCTATACATACCATTGTGCATTTAGACTAGAGGACCTTCTTAGTTCAAACTAGAAATGTTTAATTGTATAAAGAATATTAGATATTATGGGCTCTCAATAAAGCTGTGACTTTGTGGTTATAACGGCTGTGTATTTGTCTCAGTTTTTTGCAGGACTTCAGTTCGAATCTTGGAACGCTGAATAGATTTATATACTTTTATTATTTTTTTTTAATTTTTAATATTATACTCCAAACTAATTCTACAGTGATTATGAATTATTCCAATAGTTACGTTTCATAAAATGAAATTTTCCGACGCATATCTATAAAATTAAATCTATTTTTAGATGTCAAGAGCGTGCACATTCGCAGAAATCGTTCTTATTCATAGCATTGTGTATTTTCCTATAGAACCGTCGCATTTCAAGCTAGTAATGTTAAATTGTACATAAGATTTAAGACCTCGTTGGCTTTCCATGAAAGTATAGCTTTGTGTTGTAACATCAGCGCAGTTCTTCTGCTTCTTGCAGATCTTCATTTCGAATATCAGAGCACTGAATAAATTTATTTATTTCTAATTTTTTTTTTTTTTTTGAATATTATTCTCCAAATTGATTCTTCAGTTACTAAGAAATGTTCCAATCATTAGATTAATAGAATTTGTTGTCATAGAAGCTTACATTAGTTCATTTAGCACGATATGCTACTCATGCATAATTAAATGATACAAAATTATATAAAATCGATACAAAACTAAATGTGTAATTTGGCACTAAATATTTTAAAAGACACACAAGAGTGAAGAATCTGAATTTATACAACAGAATCGAGTACCTGCGATATTAGAAGTGGGTTTGGTTTAGTTATATTAACGTCCCGTTTGAAGCAACACTTGGGCTATTTTGGGACGGACCTCGTAATTTTGAACCGCGGTCAGATGACGAGGACGACACCTGAGCTGGCACCCCCCTCTCCACACCACACCACACCAGCGGGAGGACGTTTGGTCAGGACGGATTTAACGTGCAACAGACCCCCTTACACGACGGTTCTTCGGTGGAATCGGCTCTCGAACCTGAAACCCTCCGGTTCCGAAGCCGAGACCTTACCACCAGGCCACCGCGGCCTCATTAGAAGTGGGAGTGACGAATAAAAATCCATAGGAAATTAATTATTTCATCAAAATTTTAGTGCCTAAAAGAAATAGAATCTCTAATATTTTCTTCAGGGTGCCACTGCCAAAGGCAAGTGGGTTTTTTTTTTATCCTTCCTTTGTGAATTGGAGGGGATTTATATGGATAAGCCTACAATTATTATTATTATTATCGTGTTTCCTCTTTCGTCGACAGACTCTTATACATTAATTATTTTCGTATAATTATACATAGGAAAAGAATTATTCACTTTCAAGAAACTTTTTTTATGAATTTTTATATTTAGTTATTTTAATAAAATAAAATTATTAAATATTATTTTGCGTATGTTTATCATTATACAATATTATGCAGTTATAAATTAGTGTAGCCCTTTTCATTAATTCACTTTTGTTGCAATTGAAATATTTTATAACTATTAAAAAAAAGATCCAGAAAATTAAGAATTTTGTTAAATTCGAAGTAATTAAAAACGTATTCCTCGTAAAGTCAGATTAAATATTCTCGTGGTCATCAATTAGAA
The DNA here is from genome assembly GCA_026543865.1 of Argiope aurantia. Taxonomy (NCBI): domain Eukaryota; kingdom Metazoa; phylum Arthropoda; class Arachnida; order Araneae; family Araneidae; genus Argiope; species Argiope aurantia. The sequence continues at coordinate 142,840 of JAPMOR010052338.1, read as the reverse complement.
GAAAATGAGATTAATCTATCTGATATTAGCCACAGTGTGAAGTCATAGATATTCTCATTGGAACGGATGTCATTGGGAATATATCGACTGACAAAAGATGCCATATCATCGGGGCTGTAGAAACTTACCTAGAATGGTCTTTAATGGGTAACAGGAAAAATCCCCGGAATATCACAGGAAAAATCTTCGGAGGAAAATGTTGCGATTACTGTGTTAATGCTATTTATAAATGAAGCTGAAGTACGAGACTGATCTTCAAACCAAGGAACATTTTTAGAAACAGTAACAATTAATAAAAAGGGCCGATATGAGTTTAATTTACCGAAATCTGACGTTAAGTCACTTATAACACGATAACTTGGATTTGGCGAGGAAAAGGCTAGACTACACTACTTCAAAACTTTAGCTATGAATATGTATGAAAATCTCTTAAACCATTTAGATAAAGACATAATAGAGGAAGTTCCACAGAACGAGATAAGCTCTTGTGGTAATTATTTACATAGAGCTCCAATTCGTCCAGCATTTGATGCTAGATTAGTAAATTATCCGTCTTTAAATCAGTGCTTGGAGCATAATCGTAATCTTATTGAGCTTATGCCAGATAATCTTTTTAGATTCAGAGAGAGAGAGAATTTGACGTTATAGCTGGCATTAGAAACACTTTTCTGCAAATAAATATTTGTCAAAACATAAAAATAGTTACTAATTAATTGAGTTTGCTATGATTGGTAGATGATAAAGTCTCGGTTTCAAGTTCAAATCTCGTTTCATCAAAAAATTGGTGCACCTTGAACAAAGTTGCCACTCAAATCCCCGTTTTTGTGAATCCGTGAAAAAAATAATTCCCTATTCTTTTTTTCCTGTACATATATGCAAGATGCAAGGAAATGCACAAACAGCACTCGTGTGCTAGCTATCATGCAAAATGGTTATAATGAATAGAAAAGCCAAGGAAAGGAAGCAATAATTTAACATTATCGAAATAATATATTAAAAGAAGATTTATATCCAATATAAACAAAATTTATATATTATGGAGGCAGATATATTACATCTCATGTTCTTAAATTGTATATCACACAAAATTAAGGACTCAAGTGAAATAAAACACGAAAATTTTTTGCTATGATACAAACTTAATGATTACTTAACATAAAAAGGCTAATTACCTTATTTATTTATTTATTTGTTTGTTTGTTTCAGCCAATTCATATATTTGGGCATCCATTTCTGCAGATTTTTGAGCCAAAAGTTTCATTTTTTGCAACATTTTCATTTGAATTTGTTTACCTTGCATTTGTTGGACTCTTTCTTTTTCCCTGGACTTTTTTCTTCTTTTCTAATACTCTACAATATCTCGCACCTGTTAATTTAGCATATTGAAGCAAATCGGAACATTTAAAACACCCCCATGAAAGTTTATGACATCATACATAGTTCTTAAACCAATTAAAGAATCATCTTTAAGATTTTCAATAAGAATATCCTTGCTCATACCAAATCCACTTTCGAAAGTTGCACTGCCATGAAACTACACAAAATTTCTACAGCCTCCCAAAAATCGGAGAATTCTTCGGATTTCAAAATATTAGAATAGAAATAATCAAAACGAATTCTTTCATTAAACGAATCGAGTTATCTTTATATTCATATTTCAATTTTTTCACAAATTGTATCTTAGCACGTTCTGAACATGCTGGGGAAATGTGTGCTTCAGGATAAAGAAGTTGAAGCAAATCAACTTTTCGTTTTTCACATGATCCACATTTATTGTTATAAATAATTGGGGATATAAACGAGATGCGGCTTTTAAAACAGGAAATTTAGGCATGCCTTTAAATATTTCTTACAGTATTCTTCACAAATACAAAACACTTAGCTAAAAAGCCCCATTTTTCAGTTTCACTGGATCTATTAATAATTAAATAGATTGTAGTCACTATTCCAACATCGGTATTTTTTCTGTCTTAAGTTTTTAGGATAATCAAGCTCTATCAAAAATAAACCGCCTAATGATTTGGCTTCTGTTATGCTTCGTCTGACAACATTTTTCATTAACTGTTTAACAAGAATGAAAAGATCTTCATATAAGAAAGGTCTGAAATTTATTATATACATGATTTAAAATACAAGAAAATGTGATAATAAAATATAAGAAAAGCTAATTTTAGCTAGAATCAATTTATCCAGAGAAGCATTTATGATATGATCACTCGTGGCAGATCCAGGGAAACTTTTCTTTTACTGAAATCTATGTATTTCTTCAGGTTGCCAAAAACTTTTAGAGCATTTTCAGCATCAGTAAATACCGATATTTTCTATCCAGCAGATACAACAATAGAAATTCAGAATTTCCAGGAAATAAGCACGTCTAGCTAAGCTGAATTTAAATATATTGCTCTTAGAGTAACATCCACTTTCCATGCAGTAGATTTGTGTAGATCTAAAATTTTACACTCAAGTTCTTTGACATGTTTTAAAATTTTTATATTTACATTTGACACATCCATATTAATTTATAAAAGTAACTGTATGTCCAAGCTGGATATAACTTATTTAAAATTTTCAAACAGTTCTTGAGTCATGGGATACTTTAAAAATACTGAATTTTTTTTTTTTATATCTTGTGAAGAATATTGGCTGATTCATACCAATATCTTACAATAAGAACCATTTGATATTTTTGTGAAATAGGGTTAAAATCTTCATTGAAACATATTATAAATTTTTTATTGCTTAAAGATTTCTTAAGAGACTGTTGAAAAAATGGAGCTAATCCGTAACAAATAAGGTACGACATTTTTGTATGGTCTAAAGTTTTTTTTTCTCTCTATTTTACTATCAGTGAACATGTGAGAAAATATTTCCACTATGTCATTGAAAGCATTCAAAGATAAATGTGGCACCACAAGTTTTTATGCCCATAAAAGTTCAGCTTTAAATAATTGCTCTTAAACTAAAAAATTGGAAATCTGTTTATTTTTGGATATTAAATTTGAGGTTTTCGAATCTGATGTGTCATCTTTCCTGTATTCTTTTTAGATACAAAGCCCAAAAACACTGACAACTATGAACTGCCAAGCAGTCTTGTATGCCTTCCTATTTTGTCATGACTAGTAAGTGCCTTTTTTTCCATATTACTTAGGTTGATTATCTTCTTACAGAGCGAGTAGTATGCAACAAATTGATTTTGTGGAGATTCTTAAACCCATTCAGTAAAAGCAGGATTGATTTTTTTTAACTCTCCAATTAGTATTAAATACGGCTTTCGAGTAGTTCATTGTTAAAAAAAATATTTATTCTATTTGAAATAAGCTCTCACAATTTCTTAAGAAATAAACAAACCACTCAAATTTACATATGGTAGGATCTACCAAGCTGTTTGCGCAGATTAAATGTTGCTACTTATGCAGAAAGAAAAAAAAATGCATTCTATTCTTTAATGCAGTTACAGAAGTCTCAAACATACTCATTAACTGCAATTCGGGAATCTCATGGCAAAAGAACAACTGTCTGGCAAATTTCCACGGAATTTGAAATTCCCTGTGTTTTCCCAATGGCGTGCAATCCTGTTAAATCCGATTTGGATGTCATGTCCTTCCTTTGACATGGAAAAAAAGCTTGGAGCTAGAAGAAGTCATCTTTGCGATTTGACCATCATTCAAAAGATGTGCCAAAAATAGACTTACTGTTGCTTCAAAAACAAACTTTAATATACCTAAATTTAAAGAGGATGGGGGGTGATGGTAAGAATGAAACTGATCAGATAAAGCTATATGTAAATGTATATAAATATTGTGTATAGAAATAATTTTCTAACAATGCATAAATAATTAAAAATAAGAACACTACACTAATCAAAGAATCTTTTTAATGAAGATATTGTAATGCATTTTCAACAAAATAATTTTCATTCATAATAAATTTTGACTAGAAAATTGCTGAAACAATAACATAAACTTAAAATAACAATCACAAACCTATTTAGAGCAAAAGCAGGTAAACAATTATCTTCAAGGTGATGGTGATCTGGATATAGCTGAAATTTTATACATTTTAAATTCTCAAAATCCAGAATTTTCGGATTAGACAATTAGGTTGAGTATGTTATAGGTATATACATAACAGTTTTTTCTTTTAAAACATCTGCTCAGTATAAGCAGTTAAAACTGTATAAAACTGAGTACTAAAAACTGCTGGTTACTATAAATAAAAACTGATTGATCCTATTGACTGCAATGTTTATATTACAATGTTAATTATTTGAAAGAATGTCAGATTTTTTCAAATACAGTAATTTCTAGAAAATTCGAAATGAAGCATCCTAATATATTCGCTTAACTCAATTAACTAATTCTTCTGTTAGTTCAAAATAAAAAAAAGGGAAAAAATGTTTAATTTGATTCATAAATTGTAATTTATTTTTGGACTGGTCAGATATTTGCTATAACATATAATTCTGCAATCCTTTTTTGACAATCTATTTATAATTCAAACTAGTTTCATGATTCTCACTTTAGTGTCCTAAGTACAATGTTTCATTATTTAATAACACTGATGTAGCATAAAATGTACAAAAGAGCTCTTGGACGGAAAATTACAACAATTTACTGATTAGATATTTGTATAAATATAAAACTCTATTTAAAAGATTTCTTTCTTTCTACTGCTCATCTTTTGCTGCAACTTTTATATAAATAGCATCCATTTATAAATTTTTTTAAAAAATGGTAATTGATTTAAAAAGTACATACCAGTGAATTATATCTATATAGAGAAGAGATATTTTCATACTATATTCAACTTGGGTAAAGCAGCATTTACAGAAAGACAGAAAAAACATTGATTGTTCTAAGAGTTGATTGATCAACTCTTAATGACCACATGTCATACATGACTCAAAATATAAAATATTACTAGAACTTATAGAAGGGATACTTAAAGTTATAAATAGTAACAGTAAAACTGTTGAAAGAGACTGATGTTTCTAATGACCTTTAACAATTTTATCAATAAGCAAAAATAAGGCACATTAAAATATTTCAATTAATGCACTCATGCCATATTTTCATGTTTAAAATACTAACTTTTCATATTCAATAACAAATAAAATACATGGAAAAAAATATATTCCTCAGCGAAATCTGTTGCAACTATTAGTAAAAAATACATCTCTATCACAGAATGATACTGATTACAATATTATGAATCTTAATATAATTGTTAATAATCAATAATAACTATTAAAGCATATACCAGTATAAGACTAGATTTTCTAATAAAATAAATCTTTAAATAGGCAAACTTAATTTCCATAAATCTAGTACAAATAGATTCTGCAAAAAAAAAAAAAAAAAGACAATAAATTGAGCTACAGACACCTCTACATAAATATGCTCGTTATTATTGTCACAAGCTCATTGTACTTTTGATTGCATAATACCATATCAATTATTTGGTAAAAAAAATAATCATAAATTAGATTTGTACCACAATCAATAAATCACTATAAGGTAGCAGGGCTGACAAAGTGCTAGAAGTTCATTATCTTAAGAGGGTTAAAGTCAGAGGAATATATAAATAAATTAATTAATAAACTGAATGAATATCTTTTGGTTTGAATGTTAGATTTTAAAGAAATAATAAATACCTTTGCAGAAAAAAAAAACAATTTTAAATTGTAAAATACTGTTAATCAACAAAAATATTTAAAAAGTGTCAAAGAAAAATGTAAAGAAATTTTGGATTATTATTCCATCTGAATTATAAGATACTATAAAATCAACTAATAGAATTATATAAAGACTGATTAAGAACCTCAAAATATGAAGCCCTTTTAAATTAACAAAGATTAATGAATTTCGAAATTATGTAAGAATTTCTAAAAGCCCCAAATAAACATGGGGTTCTAAACTAATAACACTAGTTTCCTAGATTAGTTGCAGTCAAAAGTGCAATGGTATACCAACATAAAATAGCAGTACCTCCAATTTTTTAAAATTGCAATCCTCATATCTACCCTCAAAAAAATGTTACATTGAGATGGCTGTTGAAATTAAGCCTAAATAATTATATACATAAAATATTCTTGAATTAATATGACTGGCCAAGCAGCTGGTCAATACATCTTCATTATTCAAACAGATTAATTAAATTATTTAAGAAACCAAATAATATAGAAGTTATAAAAGCAATTATCAATAAAAAATATAGTTAAATCATGTAAAAGCATTTGAAACTATGTTTTAAATATAATGATATACAAATCAAAATGTACATTACATGCAATTATTCCAGAGGGGACCCCAAAACAGCATCAGAAGTAGGAGCCCTCAAAATACTTATTCCAACTCTGACCAATAGAATTCACATTCATTTTAAATGTTTCTAATATATCACAATTTTCACTTAAATATCAATTCAATTTTTTTTCTCATTTAAATTTTTAATATATTAGATATTTCCTAAACACAAAAAGTAAAATTTCATAAAATTCTTTTGAAGAGATTAAAAAATATTATTTAATTTTTTATGATACATTATTGTGATGACATTGAATGAAAAAAATGTCTGCACTTAATTTTCAATCTAGAGTTCTATCTATTAATACTAAAGGTGGAAATGTGTCTTTTGTTTGTTGCAAAATTACAGCCCAAACTTGAGACAAATAAATATACTTTGAAGATTGGGACTGTCTCCCTAAAGCAATCTTTTGATACTGAATAATTTGAATCTATCAAAAATGAAGCAAAATTTCAATGGTGAGAGATAGTTATCAACTATATTACCTTGGAATTCAAAATTTTTTCGCCAAGTTAAAATTTAATCTAATTTTGGAATTAATTGAGATAACTGAATACATATAGAAATACTAAAATGAAAGAAAAAATCATTACTTCTATTCTTAAGAAATATTATTTTAATTCTAAGGAATAACAGAGAAAAAAAAAGTAACTTTTGTTAAATTCAACTAACTAATACCCCTTCAGCCATAGATAATGATATTCAGGGTACTTGCTCAGCTTGTCTCACCTTTGTTATACCACTGCAAATAGAGAACTAGATAAAATTAAATAGAATAAAATATATAATACTTGAAAAATTTGTATATTTTTCAAACACTTTTCAATAGTGATATGCATTCAATTGAGCTGCATTCATGCAAACCCAGCCTTATACTAATAAACAATTCATCAGTAAGGAAAGAAAATTGAATTAAATTAAAATTCTTTTCTTTAATGTAGCTCACAAATAGATGATAGTAAGTTCCTATTTCTTTCATCTCAAATAATTTTAGAGGAAGCACAATCCTGCTTTCTTTGTCATTATGAACAAAGGAATAGTGTTAAAAGAAAGAGGCAGTGCGATTTAATACATTTCATATCAAACTACCCCTTCCTCTTTCGGGTTCCCCAGTCAATCAAGGGATGACATAAAAAAATGTGTGTCAAAAAATAAGCGAGTGATTTGTGCTACATCTCCCCAACTTGCTGCCTTACTATTAGTTCAACTAAGTTCATGCTCATGATGTAGTACTTTTCTTCCTGACACCAAATGTATGATTTTTACAATTGATTATGAACAAAAACAAATAATGCTATTATATATTTGCATTGGTAAAGCTTGCATGGATTATCGTTTATGTTAAAATGAACACATTCGATTCAACTCTTTCTTTTACGAGAATGTGAGAGGCTTATCATTCATTCCCAAAATGAACCTCTGCACTCCACATTCACAACAATACTTGGCACTGACTATAGGATACTTTGTCCCACAATTGTAGCAGAATCGCGGAAGTCGGTGCTCACTGCTACCACTTCTATTAATGGACGGAAAAGAGGGATCACTACTGCTACACTGCCCTTCACCATCGCTTGTCCATGAATCCCTCTTTTGCTGCAATGATGATAGGATACTATGAATCTTGGAATTACTTTTCTTTGAAAGAGTACATTCTTCAGGGCTGAAACAAAACAAAATGTAGACATTTCTTTCTTTGCACTTACTTAAAAAAATTTCATAAAAATAAGTTTTATAAATATAATTTTACAGTGTACTAAAAGGTAGAATTTTTTTAGTTTTCAATTTATTTTATTGCAGAAAATTTAATTAAATTAATCAATTGACTGATAATTTATATTTTGATTGTGAAACTTATTTGATGAAATCTTACAATCACAAACTATCCTATTTCAAACAACATGTGGCTTACAATGTATCATTAGAAGATATTTACGTTTAAATAGAAAAGGGCTTTAAGCTATAAGACACCCTCATACTATTCCTGAGTGAGTCATAAGTTAGTCAGTAAGTTAGATAGGTAGCAAATACATTAAATTAAAAAAATATTAAAATAACATATTATTATTTAAAATATATAAATGTATAAAATTCCAAATCTTTAAGGGCACGAGTTAAAAATGGATTACAAAATTCAATTTCTGCAGATATGAAAAAAGTCAAATTAAATATACATATAAAATTCACGATTGCTACTAGAATTTGTTCATCTTCAGTACAATTTGCCAACCTAAAGTATAAACCTTTTTTAAATTCATCCTATAAGCCATACTCATGAAAATTACACACAAATTAATTTATAAAAGATAAAAAAGTTTAAAAATAATAAATCTGTATAAATACAAGTATACTTTCAAATATGAATGTAACTAGTACAAGTAGTTCAAAATTGAATACCTTAACACCATATCTTCTAAAAAATCGTCAGAAGTACTGAGTTCTGATAGTCTTAGCCTAAGAGCAGCTAGCATATCTAAATTTTTATTCCTGAAATGCATATAAAAAATGAATTCTTTTGAATTTAAGCAGGAAAAATACATAAACTTGCAGAAAAAATAAATGAATATACATTTAAAAACAACTTACCTTTCTTTATTATATACAGGAAACATCTCCTTAAATTTCACAGTTTTTTTATTTATGTTATCCGAGTCATTTTCCTTGGCAGTAGCCGTTATTAATATATTCTCATGGGAGTCTGTTGATTGCTGACTAAAATTTAAGAAAATATAAATTGTACGACCAAGAAGGAAATAAATTCATGCAAACAAAATAGCTACACAGAAAAATTTAAAATAATTTTTTTAAACAATAATGAGTTACCTTTAAATCTTAGATTTAAGTAACTGATCTATACACAATTCTGCAGGCTCAAAAATTTATATTTTAAATTCCAAAATCTGTACCTCTGTAGCAATTGAATCTCTCAGCCCACTGACAAATGAACCAGTCATACTTATATGATATATAGAAATAGTTTCTATACAGATAACTACAGAAATACAGCAACTACAAATTTTTTTACAGTACATAAACTAAATTATTATTTTAATCACCCTAATTCCATCAACCAAAATGCATTATTTACTTTTTGGTACATTTAATCAAGAGAAATCTGCTGAAAAATTAAAATAAAAAAAATGATTTTCACTTAAATAGAAGATTATAAAAATCATAGTATAGAAAGGAAAAATTTCACAAGTTGAAGCTAAGAAGATAAAAAAAAAAAATCAAGATAATATAGGTCAGCAAAATATGCTTTTGATAATTGTTTTAATTTTGATAACTGATTTTTCTGTAATACTATACTGTTCTGTACACTATATTTTCAGTGCTGATTCCAAGAATGAATAACATTTTGTTGCAAAGCTCGAACAATGTTATAAAGTTTAAAGTTTGTAAAGAAACTTTACAACAAAAGTGTAAAGTTTCTTCAAAAATGATTAAATATTTGTACTAGCACCAATCGCTGGTTCGATTTTGCCAATTTTTGTTTCTTATGGAAGTTTATGATCTCTGAATATACCAATGGCCATATTTTCCCTATGAATCTCCATTTCTGAAAGAAACTGAAAAATACTACTTCACTATATATTCTCTGTAGGGGAAAAACTTTGAAAAATTTCTCCAGTCATATTTATTGCACTGATTTTAAAAAATATATATTTAATTGCAAAATATATTAGAAATGTTCTGGAAAGGGTTCATATGTCATCAAAAAATACATTAAATCAGAAAAAAGAAGATGCAAAAAAAAAAAATCAAGAAATATGCTTCAAACAAAGTTTCATCAAGTGCAAAAATTGTCTCCAACATCACCAGATGTGTAATTTTTCTGACTTGCCAATGGATATTGATGTGATATCTTCAAAAACATATCTTTAAAAAAAATCTTAAGATTAAAAAAATTACCTTTTTAATACTATCAATTTCATTTCTGTATAACTCAGTTCCTCAATTTTATTAATATTTTAATTCAATTTGATACACTATCTGTAATAATGCTTTTAATGCTATTATGGAATTCAAACATCCATCAAAATATTCAATTGGGTGATTTTGCCAACCATTATCTCTGAAGTAGGGTTTCTTCCCCTCTCCCCAGATATTTTTATTTCACAATATATATACTTTTTAATTTGCAAAAAATTGAATTAATGATTTCCAATTGTGTCATATATTAAGAAGAAAACTGTGCATTTTTAAATACCACATTATTCATTTAACAGTCTAAAAAGTAAATAATCTCAGCAAACCAATTGGACAAAGGCAACTAGTATCCAGATGACAATCATAGTGCAACCATTACAGACATTTTAAAAGTAACCATCATTCAGTAGCAAATAAACGCAGCATGCCATTACCGCAGCTTGCAAGAATACACATAGATTAAAGGTTGCTTAGAGATAAAAGCTCAAAGTTAAAATACACCAGAAGTAACTCCAGCGACATTATTCTTTAGTGCATAATTGTATCCATGTAGCTTCCAGTAAGTATTTGATATTCAAGAAGGCTATCCCAGGTTACTGTTGCTATGATCACTTTGGTAATATTAGACTTCAAATGTAAGGAAACAATTGTGTGAAAGTGTCGATAGTGCATAGGCTTGGTGCAAAATACTATCATCAACAATTTTTCCTGATATTTAGATGGTTTTGCAAATTTCCATGACTTTTTGCTGCTTTTTCGAGAATGATAAAATTCAATGGAATTGATTTCCCAATTCTGTTGTCACTCTATTTTAGGAAATGATGCCCAGAAATAAACATGCATCTTGCTTTGTTAATATATCCAGGAAATAATGCAACATGGCAATCCATAATGGATATATGAGTATCTACCCTTCTTTTCACTTTAAATGTAAAATTCTCTTTCTGAAATTTTCAGTTTGGACATGGATCATGAAAAAGAGATATATTTTCTTTTGCCATTAACACAGGTTTGTTTGTTTTTTTTAGATGTACTTTTAGTGTTCTTGCTGATGTACAATGGACTCAAGTCTAGTGGAAAGCTATTTTAGAGTGGTTAAGTAGTTGACATTTTTTTTTAATTCTTTGCTGTGGAATGAAGGATTTTGCAGGTAATTAAATTTATCATGCTTTTATAAACTCTGGCAATGTTTGTGAGAATTAAGAATTTTATGAGAAGTGAGAATTAAGTATTTTGTTGGAAGGAGTTGCCTATCCTATAATACTAATGCATCATATATGTCAAACCTTCAAATTTGGAGTTTTGTACTGATCTTTGCAGAATTATCACTTTACAAGTTATAACGCTTTTGGTAAAAAATTTAATATTTTTTGAATAGACACATAAACCTGGAAAGACAAAAAGCTTTCAGTTTTAAAATTTCTTACGCCTGTTTGCTAGAATTTATTTTTATTTGCAAGATCCCAGAATGCAGCTTTCAAAACTAAGACAGCTGTCAATAAATAACTGACTATGGATTTTACTGAACCAGAAAATAACTCATTATTAGATAATAATTTATAAATGACAAATTTATCAAATGATTTTTCAGGTTCTAGCATATAAATGTCCACTAAAGAGAACCATGCCCCTCTCCTCCCCCTACAAGATGATTAGAAAAAGGAAAAGTAACCAACGGCTTTGGTCATTTAAAGCCTAAAAATCTGCATGGAAATTAGCCAGATCCTATATGCCAAAGGTAACCCTGAGGGACCCTTTATGGCCAGCCCCAAAAAAGAAATCCTTCACTTGACCCATGACATATGCAAGCAGCCAGATATCAGCCCAGAATCTGGTATCAATTATATCTGGGCTACTTACTCAGAAAGTGTTTAAAGATATAAATGATACACCAAGAAACATTGAGATTTATCAATCTAATGAGTCACCATGTGTTATCAACAGATAAGGCTTTGCTTGTCAAAAAGTAGGAAGAAGCAAAAAGGTGACCAACTAGCTTCTTAAGAGGACTCCTTGCTTGCCATTTCGGGAAGGGAGGGAAAAAAAAAAAGAAGGTGCTGGAGGAGATGGTGAATCTGAAAGGAAACAAGATAAGCAGGATACTTTGAGATCATGAAGTCTGTCATAACAGTGGGAAATTTGACTATGAGGAGAGTATTAGGACAAGGATACTTCCTCATAGCTTTAGAAATCTTTAAATAAGAATTTGATCCTATATTCTAAACTGACTGAATCTGAAATTGATTTACATAGATATATTTCTTTTTCATATTTTATTTATTCATTTCCTTTTTACTACATTTAGAAGCCAAACTAATTCAATTGTACAATAAATTTATGAGATAATTCATGGTATCATGAACAAAACTATCAATTACGAAATCTCATAGTCAGAAGTCATCCTGTTAAGCAAGAGCATTTTTTTAAATCTTGTATTGTTATTGCAAGTTATATATGTATAGCTTAACATCTTAAATCTTAATTGTAAAGACATATTTTCTATATCATTTATTAACATAAAAAAATTATGTCATTTTAATTCTTAAATTTTTAAAAAGAGCAATTTGTTATCAGTAGGCAACTTGACAACTTCTAAAATGATAATAAATATCAATAAAGCTTAGTATGAAATTTTGTTCTGCAAGTTGAGTAGAAATCGTATCAAATGTTACACAATTAAGAAAATTTTTAATAAATTATCTGTTATGAAATTGAAAAGGATGTTCCAATTCATGGAATTTTATTTATTGTTTTGTTATGCAAATGCTTCACCAATATCCTTGTCTGTACACATTACTAATACTATTTCTATAAAACATTCCCACAACTATTTATATCAAAGATAAACTTGTATTGTTTACTACCACTATTTTTAATTTTTCATGTTGTATATATATATATATATCAATTGTTAATAAAGATATTGTAAGCTCAGACTTGCTTGCAATATCTGTATGATTAGGCAACCATCTACATACTTTTTAAAAAATTTGGAATGTTTTATTAATTACAAAATGAGCTGAAAACAATTTTCAAAGGCATATTTTAATTTGACATTAAAAAGTATATTTTTCAAAAAGTAATTGTTTTTTTAATCTTCAATTTGCAATTCATTATCATAGATAATATGGAATCTATTAATTAGTTTTTTTTTCTCTGAATTTTGTTATCAGTTGGCACCAAAGATATGGAAGCAAAGCTTAAATAGATTTTTCAATTAACTGATGAGTTTTGGAAATATTAAAATAGTGTCTAGACATAAAAAAAAATCTGTGTACAAAACTTCAAAACTCTCGCATATTAAGAAGTGAGTGAGAAATCAAATATAAAATCCAATTTTTCTACACATGAAATAATTGAAATTAAATAAAAGTGAATAAAAAAAACACCAATTGCCACAGTTGGAACTGATAAAAAATTTAAAGATATAGCTTGAATTTATCTAAAATCTTTGAGTTTATTTAAAACAAATCACGATTTAAAAACATTGATCTACTGAATAAAAATCAGAGAATAAAAAAGTGAAATTAAAAAGCAAAACTATTTTTAAAAGAAATTTAGTATAAATTCTTTCTAAAATTTAAGAAAATTGAAAATGATATGAAAATTTAAACTATACAATGTTATGAAAATTTTAATTACATAATGTTAAGAAAAATTAAAAATTGTTTCAAAATGATTATTCAGACTCACTTAATTTTTAATTTTTTTTGTTGCTTGACATCAGAAAGTGTTGTGCCTTGTGCAGATGACTTAACAGTCGGCAAGTTACGAGAAGGAACAGGAGGTGAAGAATGGATACGCAAATGAGAAGATTCACGGATGGATTCAGCAGACTTCACTAATCTATTGCTATGGTCTGGTGAATTTTTCTTTCGTGGTAAAGGAGCTTGATACTGCACGATACAAAATAATTATATATAATTATTTTATTATATCTAGTCACACATAAGCAATCAATATTTTAATCTAAAAAATAATAAGCCTTTTCTGAATATTTTCAGCTTTACTCAGAACATACATAAGTGTTGAATCTGATACATATATGGATGAAATTTCATCTCATCTTCACTATATTGTCACAATTATATGATTTTCAATTTATAACAGGACTTCACATATCAGTTCTGCATTACTATTAACTATTAGGGGAGACTTTTTCATTCAAATTGTTATTCATAGAACCATTAATTCACTATTGAACAATTAATCACTGAAGATTATACTGAAACATTGAATACTTTCATAATGTTAATACATTTTATCTATACATACTTACTTTTACTCTAGCCTTCAATCTCTCCATAGCTTCTGCATTGGGAGGAGTTTTGGGCAATCTGTTTTTCTGTTCTTGGCACCAAGATATGTGACGATCAGCAGCTTTTTGATTGAAGTATCTTTCACACCAAGGACACTGTTCATAGCCTGAAGTTAGAAGAGGAAGTTCTGAAATGCATAATCTTCTTCCGCTTCTATACCATTAGTCAAATAAAAAAGCTTAGGAGTTAACAAAATTTTTGAAAAATGGTTAATTCCTATAAAAGTTGAGTTTAATAAACAAAAAAAAATAATGAATAAGGGCAGTTGATTAATGTGGTGCAAAGTTTTTTTCTAAGCATGATTATGTCTATCAAAATTGAAGATTTAACCATAAACAAATCATTTATCATTTTTTATATCAGAATATTCCAATTTTGTAGAATAAATAACATGCTTAATTTTTTTTAATTAATAGCCATCTATTTTTTAAAGAGTAAAAAAAAATTATTAATGCTCAAGTATGAAAATTAAAAATGCTCAATCATAAAAATAAAAAATATATAGAAAATAATACATTTTGACCAAAAAAATTTTAATAATTTCAATAATTTACCAAAGTGAGTATAAATTGCTTTACTTTTATAAACCAAGGATATTTACCCCCCCCCCCCAATATGATACAAGTAAAATTTATTTATCATTTGTACCTCACAGATTCTGTAAAATTCATTTTTCAGTTTTGATAGAATTTATATAATCAATGTTTGTAAACCTATAATTAAAATATGTCTTTGCAGTAAGACAAAAATAAAAACATGATATTAATGTTACATTTTAAAATGTTTTATTTTAATTGATATGCATAAATAAGCCTGAAGGATTTTATTTTCATAACATACAGATTTTTGCTATTATGATTATCAGAAATTAATACACAAGTTTCTAAATTCAGTGAGTACAAATTCATTGACAAGACTATATATACAATGTATAATCATAATTTTAATAGGTATAAGAATATAAGATATATAGAAATCAATCAGAAATATTGTTGCCAACAATACAAATTGTTAATTTTCAAGAACACAAGACAAGCATGTCAAACATGCAGTTCATAGAAAGCACTTTTGCAATATAACAATGTAAAGTATATATAATATTCATCATTTTATCATTTAAACTTTTTAAAGCATATTAATCCCTTAATTGCTGCCCCCCATACCCTGTAGTGCCAGCAGATCTTATGTGCTAAACCTTTAATTCATCTTCACAATAATATCTTTCTACTCGGTTTTAAAACATAAATATCTCCTAAGTAAGCTCTTGTTCAAGGCTCAAATTACTGTGTTTAAATGCAATAGTTATACTTTTATAGTTAGTAATAAATAATAGAAGAAGACATTTTGTATCTGTTTTGCACTTCAGCTGCAACATAGAAGTAAAGTAATAAACAAAACAAAAATGTAAAATGAAATATAAAAACAGGGTTGCAACTTAAATTTGGAAAAATTAATCCCTGTATGTATAGTCAAGAAACAAGGAAATGTGCATAAAGCCCTTGTAAGCTAGTTATATTTTAAGAAAACTATATTTCTAACTACATTTAAGGAGTGGAAAAAGCATGAAACAACAATTTAACATTATCTGAAACAGCATATCAACAGACAGTTTATATTTACATATAAAATAAAATCTATAATTTAGCAAGACAAATTTTATATATTAAGGAGGAGGGATATACTAATTCTCATGCTCTTTAACTGCAAGTCCAGAGCTGCCAACCCCACATAAAAAAATTTAGGAGCATAAGACTAGAAAAATAGGAACAAACAAGAAAAAATAGGAGCAAATCTACAATACCAAATTTTTACTAGTTATTCCCATGTACTCCCTTATTTTCACAGTTTTGTCATAGATTTCTTTAAAGCAATGAAACTCAAAGAATGTTTAAATAAACAACAGCAATAAACAAATTAAAATTCTTTTATATATGAAGTACACTTTACTTCTTAAATATAAAAACTGGTTCTTTAGCTGTAAATTTTCTTACTATATATTATTTAAGAAGTTTACTGTAGTTAATAAATTTCTAAACATTTCAATTTTGATTGATATTACAAAGACTTGCCTTTTTATTGAGATTTAAAATTGAGATTTTTATTGAGATTTAAAAAAATATTTTAATAGAAATATTTAAAAAATATTTTTTTTTCTGAAGGAAAAGGTGAAAATTTTTCCTAAGAAATTTTTAGATTCATGAAAAAGATAAGCTTCATTAAAAATAAGTATTAACACAAAATAAAGAAAATTATGAATATTCCAATACTTATTTATTTAATGCAACAGTAGTAGCAGATTTTGCTTTTTTTTTAAATCTTTATCATATTTTTGAGAATAGCAAGCATTTGAAATCTGAGATTTAGCAATCAAAATTGACTATAATGTCGAAATGTTCATCGAGCTTCTAAAATCTGTTTTGTTTCTACGAACAAGACTGAATATACGTTCGCAGGAAGCATTGCTATTGGGAATGTCAATATTCCTAGCATACATTGTCCTAATCTGCTGTATAATAACTGATTTAGTGGTCCAGTTTGGCTAGGATTTCGTTCGCGGGGAAAGCTTGGAGGATCTTCACATCCGCGTTGTGGCAGAGAAGTGATATGTCTCCGCATTGAGAACGCACCTGTGTTCTAAGCGCAAGTCTAGCGACTGATGAAAAGCAAAGCGCATTCAGTATCGAAAACGATAATTTTTCAAAACCGAAAGTAGTATTTTTTTTAAAAATTGCATTTGGCAAGCAGATTATTCAAATTACATAGGAAGAGTGGGAAATACAAAAATAAAACCGTCAAACTTTAAAAAATCGGAGTTTTCTGATAATTTTCGGATTACCGGAGTAAACTGATAAAAATCGGAGAAACTCCGATTAAATCGGAGTACTTGGCATGTTTACAAGTCACACAAAATTAAGAACTTGAATGAACTAAAACATAAAACATTATTGTTAACCTGATACAAATCATTTAATGATTACTTAACAAAAAATATTATAAAGCAAAATTACTTTGTTTATTTAGTCATTTTTGCCAATTCAAATATTTGAGCATCAATTTCTGCAGATTTTTCAGCCATTACTTTCATAGAGCTAGCATCTTCTGTATTCCTTCTAAATACTAAGTCCAACATCAATGTGATGACTCTTTTGAAATGGCATGCAGTCTTGTATGTTTTCCTCTTTTGGCATGACAAGTAAATGCCTGTTTTCTCATATTACTCAGGCTTATTATTTTCTTAGAAAATGAGCAGTATGCAATAAATGGATTTTATGGAATTCTCAAACTTATTCAGCAAAATCAGGATTGATTTTTTTTTATCCGTCGAATTCGTATTAAATACAGATTTTGAGCAGCTAACTGTTTTTTAAAAATAATTAACCTGCTTTGAATAAGCTCACAGTTTCTCAAATACTAAATAAATCATTCAATAAACTCAAATATGATTGACCATTGTGCTGCTTCTGTAGAGCTGAATGGTTCTAATCCCATCAAAGAAATGTATTCTCTTCTTTCACTTAGTTACAGAAGTCTTGCGCATATTCATTAGCTGCAATTCAGGAATCTCATGGGGAAAAAACTACTGTCTCACAAATCGAAACTGGAATGACCTATACAGAAAAGAAAAGAAAAAGAAGAGAGAAAAGGGGCAAGTTGGAAGCCACATCACTCAGAAAGTTGTTAAATCCTATTAAACTTTTCATTTCAATGGTCATTTGAGTTCCAGAACTTCAGAATGTCCGAGTTTCTCTTTTAAAATTAAGAAAAGTTCCCTATCCCAATCAAAAAAAAAGAAAATAAAAAAATAAAAAATGGCAGCCTGAGTTTTTAATGAGCCATTATACATAAGAGGGCCTCCTCCCCTTTAACTGATGGCTATTGAGCAAATGAATGCTTGAACATTCTCTGATTGTTATCCGAAATCCTCTTTCTCAAACCCATCTAAGTAAGAGTTTATAACAAATCAAAATACATATCATAGATATTCAATCAATCGCATTTAATGAAAGAAAGATGGGATTGCAGTGATATAAAAACATCTCATATGTCCACTATAGCTAGCATGAATCGCCTTTGGGGCTTTTCAATATTGATAGAGTTAAAATAGAATAATTTTTATTCTTGCATTTCATAAGAACAGAAAGAATACCTTTTAGCTTGTTATAAGAGTACCTATTTGGCTATTCTCCTCGGATCAGAACTATCCTACCTTCTGGCAAATATACAGTTGAGAAAGAAATGATCAAAAACTTTATAAAATTAAGGTACATACTAAATCCTAACATTCATGCTTCAAATTTGTTGACTCCCCCCCCCCTGTGATTAAAAAACTTATTTGTATTTTGACTTCATGGTAATACCTTTTCTAATTACAGTATAAGAATCTCCATTTGACAATCACAGTAATCTACAGTTTTTAGATCTTCACAAATTTTCATGACAATTTAAGTTTTTAAATAACTTAGGTCATCTGATTCTCTAAAAATTCTTAGGAAATTTTCTAGTCTCTAATATTTGGAAACATAACCTTCTCTTCTCACTGGTAACATTTGAATAAAAATAGACATTAGAAAAAAAAATTCAAAATATACTATAGATGATAACTACTCACATTTATTAACAAAATTAAGAATTCTTTATACATTTAATCATGTAATAAATAAAAAAAATCCAATTTATTAAAGAACTATCCATTGGGATAGATAAAATCTTTCTCAAATCCAATTGTTCCAAAAAACTGATCCTTTGATGAAAAATTCAGTAGGATTTTTCACTAAAGTTGAAGCCACATATCTAATTCCAAACTTCCAGTTCTTTCTGGGTTTTTTTCCCCCTTCTCTTTTCAAAAACAGAAAGTAAACTCATTTGTCTTGTTTCAAAAAATGGTTGAATGTTCATCAAGCATCAGACTAGACATATTAAGAACAGATTAATTCTTAATGCATGGAACATTGCGAAAAACAAATGCATCCTTACAAGACCAATATGAATAATAATTTTCTTCTTCCTTCAAAATAAACAAAGAGAAATTTTTGGAGAATCTGTTGTTGTTGTTTCTAATGGTTATTCTGTTACTCTGGTTAATAGATAAGCCAGCTATAGATAAGCCAGCTGGCTAAATCAACGATTTTAAGCCGAGAGAGCATCTCTCGTCTTTCAGTAATGCCATCTAGGGTCAAGAATATATCTTAGCTACTCACACGTCACAAATCTTTTTAAATGGTGGACTTCATTCATTCCTCCAAAGATCATAATTTAGACCTGAAACAGAGAACGATCAGCTCTGAGCCAGTACCCCAGTGATATTACTCTCGACATTTTGAATTTTGAGACCATGACAGATTTTTACATGTGCTAGCCACCACACACACAGAGAATCTTCAGCCAGTGGGGTTCAAACTCACAACTTAAAGGATGTGAATCCAACGTTTTATTAACCAGGCCATCCTGGCCTCTTTAAAAATTCACTTCAATAAAAAAACAGAGCTGTTGAAAAAAGACAATAGATACTTTTTTTTTATCTATCCCAATTTGTAAACCAAAGAAAAAGGACTTCTGTTGCTAAAAAAAATGTTATTCAATGATTTAAGAAGATACCGTACATCCACCAGAAGAACACTTCTTTCCAAAAATATCTATATTTACAGATCACTAAAGGAACAGGTTACTGTAGGAAGAGTTCTTTTCGCATAGGTAGAAGTTCATTTGTGTTTCTTAGACTGGCATGTTTAGTGCTTAACTGGCAATATTTGGTTTTGTTAGTTGGATTTGAAAATTTGTAAAATATACTTTCTTTAAAAATAATTAAATTCAAAGTTCCATGCAAGAACTTGCTTTAATTTAAATTTTCTATCCAATTTCCAAAGAAAGAATTCAAAATCAATAAATTTACTTAAAAAGTTTCAAATGTTTATTATTTTAAAAATATAATCATTAAATAGATTTTGGTATTTTCAAGTTCCATATATTCAATGCCAGGGGTGGTCTTATTTAAACAATTAAAAAATTATTTATCTTCAGATTTACTATAAATATTTCAATAAATTTCAGTTCATGGCATTAAATAAAAGTTTTTGATTCAAAAAAAAATGCAAATGTATATTAAAATTTTTTTTTTGAAAAAAAGAATGGGTCTTATGATTTTCAACTAAAATCATATCAAAAATATTTTTATAACTATATTTTTATAATTATTTTTGTTAATTTTTAAAGAAAATCTTAAAAAAACATAACAAGGGAAAAAAAAAAAAAAAAAAAAAGGAAAAAAATTCTTGAATTTTAATGAAACAATCACTTGATTTTGTGCTTTTTTTTATAAAAAAAAGGGGGGGAAACATTAAAGACACATCAGAAATAGATTTATCTCAACGAAGAAAAGTAAATAGATTTTTTTTTTTTTATTGCTTCAAACTGAGGCTGCAAAAATAATCCCCAGAATTCAAACCAATTCCTCCTATTTGAAATGGATTTTAACCTACCAAAACCCGTTACTATGATGCCTCCTGTAAACATAGACATTTGGAGGGGTGTATTTTCCTGGTAGTTGCATTGTACAGGGTGTTTATTTAGTCCCGGACCCATTTTGATGTTTAATAACTCATAAAATAATGAAGATATAAACAAACTTATGGCTTTTATTGATGGAATAACTCATATATTTTCCTTTCCAGGCTTGAATATTTTTACTTTTGTAAATATCGTCTGTACGTGTGGTTAATTTCAAATCATTTCATTTTCCAATCTAAATATCTGTACTTTTCTAAATATCGTCTGCTTATTAATTGCATTTTTCTCTCTTTTGTTTTTGGCAACTATTGCAATGTTATGTTTACTTTTGATGTTTTTGTTCTATGTAGTACTTTTGTATGTCATGTTTTATTCAAGCGGATATTAAGGAGAATGCATACACCACAAGAGAAAGCACAGATTTTATGGTGGTTCATAGAAACGAAATCGATAGTGCAAGCACAGAGAAATTTCAGAAGAATTTACCAAAAAGATCCTCCATCCAAAAGTATCATCTTGCGGTGGAAAAAGAATTTTCTTGAAATTGGAAGTATCACAGATAAGAAACGTTCCGGACGTCCTTGCACAAGTGATTTTGATGTTGAGCGTGTCAGGGAGACATTTTTACACAATTCTAGAATATCTGCGAGATCAGCGGCAACAGGATTGGATATGCCAATTTCGACGATGTACAAGGTTATTAAGAAAAAATTAAGACAGCATGCATACAAAGTTCAAATTGTTCAAGTGTTGGAACCAAACGATAGGCCTAGGAGGATGGCCTTTGCAACAGATATGCTAAGGAGGATAGAAGATGATGCTGATTTTCTGAAGCGCATAATCTCCGATGAAGCATCCTTTCATGTTTCTTGCATTGTTAATCGCCATAATGTGCAAATATGGGGATCTGAAAAGCCCCATGAATACCATGAGGCACAAGGGGATTCTCTAAAGGTAAATGTGTGATGCGGACTAATGGTCGACCGAGTCATTGGGCCTTTCTTTTTCACAGAAAAGACGGTCTTATCAGTCGTATACTTAGAAATGTTGGAAAACTTCGTATTTCTACAACTAGAAGAACTTCAGCCACATGTCTTTCTGCAACAACATGGTGCAGCACCTCATTGAGGTACCATCGTTCGTACTTCTTTGAATGACCATTTTACAGGATGATGGATTGGGCGAGGAGATCCAATTACTTGGCCACCCAGATCACCTGACATAACGCCGCTGGACTTTTTCCTTTGGGGGTTTGTAAAAGATAACGTTTTCAGGAGGAGAGTGTCGAACATTGATGACCTAAAAGCCAGAATTACACCCGCAATAGGCTTTGTGGTTGCCGACATGCTTATTGCTACATGGCGTGAAATTGACTATCGACTTGATATTCTCCGTGCGACGAAGGGGGCACACATGAAAGTTCATTGACAAGGGGCATGAAACTTTTTGAGTCTATTTAACCATTTATGTTATTAATTTTAATCTATCTTTATTATTTTATGAGTTATTAAACATCAAAATGGGTCCGGGACTAAATAAACACCCTGTATAATAGTCTGCAAAAAGTGATGAAAATAAAATTTAAAAAAGAAAATCTTAATGATAACTAATTTCTGAAAGCATTAAACCGTACTGCATGGATATCGAAAATATGTTTGGAGAAAAGTTCAATAATTGAGGAAAACAATAATTTAAAATTTAATTTTCACCTTATTTTTCTGAAATTGACAATTATACTGCAATTTGAAATTGTGGAGCAACAATTTTAAAACAGGAGTTTTTTTTTTGTTGTTGTTTGTTTGTTTTTTGGTCCGTGATCAAGCTTCTAACGAAAAATCAAATATGCTTTTGCGCCCCAAGTTCAAAAAATTAAAATTCAAGAAATTTTCAAGCAATTTGTGAATTGTATAAAAGAATTATGCAGAATGTTATTAAATTTGTATTGAAAATAATAATAATAAAGAAACTGTTTTGATGAGAAGAAATAAGACTATTATGAAAACATACCAGGCCGAATCTTTTTCTCTGCAGATAATCCATTATTTAAAATTTCTTTTGAATTTCTTCCTCCTCTGGTCAAGCATATAAGATTTTCATGTCCTTCCTTTCTCTTTCCTTTCTGTCTGCCTTTTTCTTTGTCCTGCATTTAAATAAAAGAAAACAACAATGAAAATAAATTTAAATATAACATCATTATAACTGTAGCAAAAATAAATATTTCAATCACTTTTTTGTAATTGATTTCAATTATTTATTTTATATAAAGCATTATTATAAACTAGGCACCTTTGGTGACTAACTTGTTTGCTCAGATTGACTTCTTAAGTTATTGAATGATTAATATAGAATGAATTTTTCAAAATGCATCTTGCCATTTGATATGAAATAAAAACCTGAATTTAATCAACTAACACTGTTACAAATTATTATGAATACAAATTAAAAATGTGCATATACAACAAAAAAAAGTAAAAATTCTCTTTAGAAATTATGTCCAAAGAAAGTAATTTTTTAACTTGATTTTACATTGGCAAACACGGGCAATTTCCTGTTTTGATAGATGTGTTTGAATTTAATGATTAAAACATCACAGACTGTATAACATATTAAATTGTAAGAATTTATTAAAATAACGAAAAAGTACAAAGAAATTAAACTGATATCATTAAAAAGTAATTTTTTTGAGTTTAAAGATAATGCAAAATGCATTTTTAAGAAATAATACCTTTGGAAAACATAATCATTAATTTCCGTAGATAAGTCGTACAGATTACCCATCTACCGACAGTTAACTCTATTTTCATTGTCAATTAAACTTTCAGTTCAATGTTCTTTTCTTGATTTCTGTTACATTTTGTTTCATCAGATTGCATGAATTTTCTAGGAACATGGTGAACATTCTTTAGAACATTTCTAATAATATTTTACAATTCCATTAATCAGGAAATCTCCGTATTGAGCAATTATAAAAATGTTCAATAAAGTAGTTAGAAATGTTCGTACAGCAATTTGTTTATAATTGATTGTAGATAATTTACCAAAAATTTCACCTTGTTATTTCATGATTAATCAACTGATTAAATTAAAACAGATTATAATGCATGGAAATTTTAAAATATATACATCATGATAGAAGAATGAAAATCCTACATCAGAACTGTGTCTAAAGAAAGCTCCCCCCCCCCTTTTTTTCTTTAATTTTATTTTAGCATTTGCAAAAGTACATAATAAAATATTTTGAGGAGGAGTTTGAATTTTATCATGATATTAAAAACTGACTGTACATTAAAAAAATCATTAAAAATAAAGAAACATTGAACAGTAATGAAATTGGTATCAATATAAAGGTAAATATTTGAGCTTTACAATAATGTATAAAACACTTTTGCAAGATAATTATTTTGGAAGATATGACCCATAATTTCCCATAAGTAAAACATGACAATTAACCATCCGACAATGGTTATGCCTAGTTTTGTGTCTGATTAACTATGCTTAATGCCTATGTTTCCATTTATTTTTCATCTTCTTTCCATTGAGTGAATGTATTTTTTGGTGACACAAAAATCTCTTTAGAACTTTTATAATATTTCATGGTTCTCATAATTAGATAAGTGAGATATTAAATTCAATGCAGTAATCTAAAACATTCTTATCACTACTGTTTACATTTTACTGTTACCATTTTATAATATAAGAACAACTTTTGTGCTACATATATTAGTATTATACACAATCTACCAATAAGTAATTGGACACCTGTGATAAAAGAGAAACACTATTCATTCATAATCAATAATTGGTAGGGCCTCCACCTCAGGCCCTCCAAAACTGTTTGGCTGATGGACAGTGGCATTTTCTTCCATTCAGCTTGAAGAAGACATATAGCTTCTTTCACCAATTTTGAATGGTTGCTGCACACTTAAATTTGGAGATCCAATTCATCCCAAAGGTTTTCTAGAGGATTCAAGTCTGGATTCTGGGCAGACCAGGCCAGTCGGTCATACCAATCCCTTGCGAACCTCGTAATATGACAAGCAGCATTGTCGTTCTGGAAGTAACAATGATCCAACCCATAAAATTGCTACAGTGTACAAAGCACAATGGTGTCTAGAATAGTGGAGTAGGAATCGGCATTGAACTCACCATGAATTGGGATTATGGATCACAGTCTATACCAGAGGAAACATCCCCAGACAATAATTTCACCAGCACCAAATTTAACTGTAGGCACAATGCATTCTGACAAAAGATGTTCTTCCATGCATATACCAAACCCAGATTCAACCATCCGACTGGTAGAGATTGAACGTTGATTCATCACTCCAGAGAACCCAATTCCACTAATCTACAGTCCAATTTCAAAATGCTTTGCACCACTTCAACCGAGCAGTGCAGTTGGATTTTATAATCAAATGCTTATGGGCGGTTGTACGACTGTGGAAACCAAGCAAATGTGCTTCCTTGCAGATGGCATTTAATGGATACAACAGTTCCAGATGCTTATTGAAACTCCTGGAGTATGTGGGCCATAGATTTGGTCCAGTTTTTCTGAATTTCTCTGGACAGCACTTGTCAGTTTTTACCTCTTAGCTTCATAGATCTGCCAGATTGAAGAACATTCCGACTAACTCACTAGATATGTCCTTTAAGGATCAGTCACATCTGCAATATCCAATAATTAAGTCTTTCTCTGTCGAATAGCTTTGAATTTCATGGCATCTTTCATGCAACTAATGCCTATGTTGTTTCCTACATGATATTTAAGAACAAAAGGTGCGGCATAGATCAGGACTGCAGATATGCTCATTTGCATGGATATCCAAATACTTATTAGTAGATAGTGTATTTATATATATAGATAGATATACCTTATGAAATCTTCAATTGGTCATTTTTTTCTCGGATGATGGCACTCATTTGATATTAACATTAAATTAAATTATTTAATAAATTTGTAAATATTAAAATAGCATTAAGCCATTAAAAATAAAAAATTGCACAAGAATTCAAAACTATTAGGTAAGAAAATTCTGATTTGAAAATGGCTACATGATATTTAAGAACAAAAGGCACGACATAGATCAGGACTGCAGATACCCTCATTTGCATAGGGGTGTCTGCAGTCCTGATTTTTTATTCCAGTATTAATTTATTTTTTACATGCAAGAAATCAATAAAATAAAGTAAAAAATTAAAAAATGAAAGTAATGACCTACTTTTTCATCCACAACCACTGGTATTGCCCTTATTTCCCTGGCTCTCTGAAGGAAGGAATTGAACACTGTTCTATGGTTGCTTTTTTTAGATTTTTCACATATTTTTTCATGACGCTCCTTTAAAAATTAATGTTATGAAAATGAAAATTAACAATGTTAGTTTTAACAATAGCTTTAGACATATATTATATATATATATTTAATACTTAGATATGCTATAATAATAAATATTTAGTATGCTATAATTTAAATCCTATTTTTAATATATTTATATAAATGCTTCAGAAATATGAAATAAATACAACATTAATTGAATAGCAAAATAAATAAGGAACAAGTCACTCTCTAAAATGGATTTAATATATTATAAATTGATGATTCAATATTATATTTCATTAAAAAGAAGTTTTACAAATATAAATATCTGTTGAACAGGTTTAAACACATTAATAGAAATTTATTCATTTTATACTGAGCTGTTGTATATATAATGAATTTCAGCCTCAAGTTTAATTCTCAGACAACAACTTTACAAATATTCCAAAATTTTAAATAGAAAAAAAATAAAGAAAATGAACACAAACCAATGATTTTGGATTAAATGTCCGTCCACAAGTTTGACATGATTTAAGGATGGTTTCATCCTTTTCAACATCTATAAAAAATTATGGAAAAATTAAATAAGCTGCCTTAGAACTATTTAACATGAAAGAGTTTAAATCAGTGAAAAAAAATTTTAAATTCCAACAGCATTTGAAAATATTCATTTTTAAATAGACTGAAACTTTTGGTCAAAATCAACTTCTGTTAGTTGCAAATAATGTATGCAATATCTTTCTAAACAATCTGATTTTAAATTTAATGTAATGTGAGAAATAAAAAAAATAGAATATTTATTTTATTTACAAAGAGAAGTAAAAAAT
Source organism: Argiope aurantia (assembly GCA_026543865.1). Taxonomy (NCBI): domain Eukaryota; kingdom Metazoa; phylum Arthropoda; class Arachnida; order Araneae; family Araneidae; genus Argiope; species Argiope aurantia. The sequence goes on along the minus strand of JAPMOR010052338.1, from coordinate 115,639 downwards.
ATATTACACAATTCACATTAAATTTTTGATATACCTAATAAAATAAATGCTTCAACATTTCTTATGATTAAAAATATTAAAATTAACATACATTGAAAAATTCTTAATAAATACACATGAAAATCATTCATTAAAAAGTTAAGATTTATTGATCTAGCTATTTGGTACTAGTAAAATAAAAATATTTATATTATTAACATTATTGCAAATGTACATATGATAAGCTATTGTTAATTGAGTTTAATTTATTTGAATAAAATCTTATAAATATTTTGACATGATTTATAATAACAATGATTCTCAAACATTATGGTTTTTAACACATTATTAACAGCAGTAATCGCTTATAACAAGTATATACCTATAAATATTAAAAATATAATATAAATCATGACCGTACTTAAATTTTCAAGACAGTCGTACATAAGTAATGACATTGACGAAAAAACAAATATTTCTGCATGCCCAATTTATTGGCGATTTTTATTAGCGCCTCTAATGACCAATTTCTTATTACATGCCGAAATATAAGAACAACCCGTCAAAATTCGGTCAGTTTCTGATTCCTGACTTGTCTGTTCATATTCATGCAATAAATTCACATCAATGTAGACAAAGTGGAAGTGCTTTTCGGAATAGGATGAGACGCAAAGATTTTCTTTTAGGTTATGAATGTTAAAATTCTCATGAATAAATTTTAAGACAGTTAAATTTGAATTTGTTCTCCAATTTTCAAAAAGTTTTAAAAAAAGTTTTTTTTTTTTTTAGTAGAATTACTGGCCTCTCATACGTACTTCTACTTTCTCTTTTATTTGTATATCTGTCGCTGTTTTCAACTACTTGTACATAAAGGACTCTTCTAGTTTTATTTATTATTTTTTTATGGTTGAGAATATGCTATTGTTAAGCAATTAAGCTTACTTCATTTTGTCATTAAAGCTCTTCTAATGCTTATCTTGTGCTTTTCTTAAAACTGGTATGATCTTCAGAATTTCTTCTGTTTTCATGTTAATGCATTAAACAAATATTATCGATACTAACCGGAAAACATGTATTCTTTTAGTTAGATTTCTTGTGTACTTTATTAAATTCAAAGTTATTTATCTTGAATCACATTCCTTTAAATAACAATATAAACATCTGTATCTGGGTACTGGATTTTGTCGATCCAAACCATTTAATGACCTACTTTAAAGGACTTAGTGGATGGAAGTTTTATTCATAAATCAAAAACAAAATTAAAATGAACTTCTCCCCCTACCTCCCAAGAAAAGCTGTAAAATATTTTAAATAAAAATATATTTATCCTCCAAATATTTTAACCAAATTCACTTTTCTATATACATAATCTATAATTGTAGCCGAATTTTAAATTGCCATCATGATTTTTGCAGATTTTATCTTAATATCATTGAAATTTTGATTGCCTTTTTTTATATTTTTATAAAAATGACAATTTTTTTAAAAATCTTCGTCTGATTTGTTTATTATTTGTAGTTAGACTATAGAATAGGTCGAATGTTAGGTTATTTCATATTTATAATTATTCTCTGTTTTTCATTTTGAAAATATGAATTGATTTGATATTGAAATGATTTATTCTGTCTGATAGTTTTTATTTATATAAAAATATTTAGTGCTTTGCAGTCTTTTCCATACAAATAATGTTAGATTTAAGAACACGGTATTGTCACAAAACTTGAAGTTTTACTAGCCATAACTTGCCAAATTTGGTATTAGAGTTAACCTGATTGAGAACTTGCGTTTGATGAAAGGGTGATATCTTTTTTAAGTTTATTTTTTTAATTAGATGAAATTACTTTTAAATTAGATGAAATTTTACTGAGTTATGCTTCCTTTTAAAAGAAATTTCTAATGTTTATTTTCTCTCTTCTCTAACAGTAATTCATTGGCAAAAAAAGAAGAAAAAATGACTTCTCAAAATTCTGAAAGTCAAGATGGCAAAATTGCTTCAAGTCATCGGAATAGAAAAATTATGAATATCACTGTTTATTTCTTAGATGATTCCAGTCATATATTTCAATTACAGGTAGGCTTTATTATCTTTTTTTTAAAATATGAGGTAGAACAGAGAAATTGAATAATTTTGAAATAATCATGCAATTGTTATTTTCAGTATAAAAAATATTTAAATAAACATTTGCCATTATGTAATATTCATGTATAGGCAATCACATTTTAAGTCATAGTTTAGAAGGGAGTTACTTAAATTTCTGTCGATTCATGCCAATTATGATGTCTTTCTTTAGCTTTTGTATAAGCAATTGCAAAAATGCGCAAAATATGTTTTATGAGTTCTGTTGCTGATTTGTAATATTGTAGCATTTTCCATAAAAACTACTGAGGGCTTTCTTATGTCATAATTTTAATCCTTTCGTCTCAAACAGAGAATATTAACTCAACATAAAATTATGTTGCTTGAGAGAATTGGGTCATTTTAGCAAATTTTGGTCTGCAATAAAATTCAAGTTGAATCAATCTGCCATTTCTTATAAAACAGTGCAAGCAAAAGAATAGTATTATAATATTTGGAACTGAATGAAACCAACTGAAATGCTTAATGTTATGAATAGTGGGACAGAATTTCCCCACTTTCACAAATGTACCTTTCTTAATGCATGTATTGTTCCTGCTATTTCTCTACCTCACTGTATACTATAAAGAAAATTATTTTGTTTGCTTGATGCAAGTTTCTTAATTTTTTTTTGTTGTTGTTGTTATATAGGATAATATAAAAATGAAAGTTTAATATTATCCTCATAAATTCATTATGAGTAATTAGTTTTGATTAATGAATGTTAAGTAGCATTTTGAATACATTTTCTAAAGAAAAAGTTATAAAAAGTCTTACTCCTATAATGTTATATGTATTAATGTTACTTTTAAATATTTATCACTTATATATTATTTATTAAAACTGTTAAAAATAACTTTTTATTAACTTTAGAATTGATTTCTTTTTGCTGTATTCACTTTTATAACTCAATTCTTTTTATTTAAAATATTTAGATAATCAATTTTTTAATGTGGTGTTGATATTTCAAATTAACCAAGAAAAAACATATGCAAATGTAAGGCATATCCTAAACTATCAAATGAGTCACAAATCCGATTGAAATTCTAATTAATTTATAGAAATCTGTTCATTTATACGTCATTTTTTTGTGATAGATTTTTTTTCTTAGTGTCTTATTTCAATTACAAGGGTCATGTAGGGAGAAACTTTCCCGGTTTACAAAAGATGATGATTATTGCATTAACATCATTGTCATATGAGAAGATGACTGCTGTCATTTCTTTTCCCACTAGCTGCAACATTAAGCTCATGATTGGCATAGATAGTAGCACATGTCAAAATTCATCACCAATTGACTTAACATATGAATAGGAATACGATAGATTAGCAGGTAGCTCATTGTGGCAACAGGATTTTTCCATATATATATGTGTGTGTGTGTATAATGATATGTTAATTCTAATTTCAATTTAATTAATTTCCAAGATTTTATATCAATTTAGCCCATAGTAACTTCATCCTAAAAATATTCACTTATTTCGGGATCCAATCCACTTTCGGTTTAATTAAATCCTTTGTAAAAATAATGTGCCATCAGTACTATGTATCAAATGAAAGTGATACTTCAATTGCCCTTGTCAAAGTCAACCGATGTATTCCATTGGCATGTGGCCGGAAATCCTATGTTATATAAAGCTAGTGATCATTTGTTTCGTTTCCTGCTTTTGTGATGCACTACACCTTCTTGTAAATAATCATGATTGCTTCCTGAGAGAGAATAAAATGAAATGAAAAATGCAGCATCTTGTCTATGTCTTCAAACCTACCTTCTGCTTCAAACAAAATAATGTTCTATATATATATATATATACATGTAATATTCATGATAAGCAGCATTGTAGCTGATCATCCATCATGAATGATAGTCTTGGAACAGTGCATTCTGCAGAGCTATCACTGTACAGTTATAGAACTCAGTAGTCATTTCCCATGGATTTCATAATCCATGATTCATGAAATCATCACAAAACAACTTTTGTTCTGGAATTGTTGAAAGTCCCTGAATACTAAGTAAATGCTTGAGGTAGCATTGACATTTTGGGGACAATATCGCATTGGAAGCAGTAAGTCAAGATAAAATTATTATGGGTGATGAACATGCATTCACCCTGAAATCAAGCAACAGTCAATGCATCGACATAGTGAATCTCTTTGCTGGATCAAATTCAAATAGACTGTCTGCAATGAAATTGATGTTCATATTCTTCAAGGTTAGGAAGGGCATTTCGTCCTTGAAATATATCACTGCTTTATGTTATAGCATTGACATGCTGTAATGAATGCTGTATGTTACTGAGCAATACTAGAGTGGTAGCAACGAGCCATTCAAAACAGGAGTCATGGGATGTTTGATATTGTGTTGATCCACAATAATGCTTAACTAAATACAGTGAATTAACAAAAAAAAAATTACTGCAGAAATTTTGAAGAGAGCTGTTTCACCATCTATTTTATAGTATCAATCTCGCTCCCAGTGACTTTCACCAATTCTTCCTCTTGTTTGGTCATCACTTACCCACAGATAAAAATCTGAAAATAACTATACTGTGCTGCCTCTATTCTCAGACAGCCGAATTCTATGACACCTGACTGCAAAAACTTATTCTTTGGTGTTAGTAAATGTGTAACAATTTGAATGGTTATTATGTTGAGTAGTTGCTGGAATATTGCTGTATCTTTTGTAATATGTTTCTTTCAAGTAATTTTATTTTGCTTCTTTTTACAAGCCATGGGGAACTTACTTTCTGAATGACCCTTATACTTAAGTTTATAATATGTGCCTCTTTGAAAGATCAGTCTTCATAATTATTGTCTGAAATCTTTATTTTCCTTCATTTTTTTAAAATTATTTTAGGCTAAAAGTTTGGGACAACTTTTGTTTGACAAAGTATGCAAATTCCTTAATTTATTAGAGGTAGATTACTTTGGTCTGGAATATGAAGATGATAAGAAAGCTAAGGTGAGATATGAACTTTTTTCCCCCTTTCTTTTTTTGAAAAGAGGAAGAACTGTATTTTAACATGTAACATAAAAGGTTTATAAATATTTTATTTTGATTGTTCTTCTCTATAACAAATTCAGCAATAATAAATAAATGCTTTGAGCCACATTCAATAAATAATACTAAAGCATTTAATACTAAGCAGCACAATAATACTAATTTAGCACAAATAATGCATTTACATGGTTTCTAAAATTTTTCTATTTACTATACTAAATTTCCACAAACAACCAACAACAAGAACAAAAAAAAGTCAGGCTTCAAAACTTATGAACATAACAGAAATAAAGTTGCTTTCATTTAAAATAAAATGAAATATAATTTCATAAGAAATGTGAATTAATACAAGAATTAATTTATTTTCCCACTTCTAGGATTTTTGTTGAATTAGGAAGTATAGGATGTTATTGCTTATATTTCCTTTAATATATTTACTGCCATGATTCATGCCTAGATTTTATACATATTAGTGTATTCCAGTGGTTTGTGTACATGCTATTCCAGTTCCAAAAACAAACAAAAATAATTAAAAATAATAACCTCTTATAAAGCAATATAGATATTTGAACACATCTTTGTATCATCTTAATGTATCACTTGTACTAATTTTTTTCATAATTTATTATTAAAAAAATCATTTCAAATTTTCAAAGTTTTATCCCATTCAGAGATAATTAAACTGTGATATGCCAAATTTATTCAGCGATTTCTGAGGCATATCAAAGCAAAACTTCATTTCCCTTGGAGGGGGTGGGGGGTCCTTAACCTCAATCTCTAAAAGGTCTACAACTCTGTTTCTATAGATGATCTGATTTGTAAATATTTCCAACTTGGCATCATTAAATAGACATGCAATTTTCTCCAAGAAAGAACATTTCGGATTTAATAATGAGATAATATTTCTAACATGTCTCTTCATCAGAGCAATGTTCTTTCTCCTGTACTTCTCATATTGTTGAGTGATGTTTTTGAAATTTTGGACATAAATATTGAATGTTCTATTTTCACTGACAATACTTGCTCTCATCCAGGAATGGATTTATTTAAAACTAAGTTACAAAATATAATGGGAAAAATTTATAAAGGTTTCTTTTCTTAAAAGCTTTCCATTAGTGGAGAAAAAAGTGCATCCATTAAAAAAAAAAAATCATTCTTGCTTTTGTATATAACCTATGCCAGAATTCTATTTATATGGAGTGAATTGATCAAATATCTTCTGGAATTCTATTTACTAAAACTATTCAAAATGGAATTTTTTTTTAAATACCTTAGAAACAAGGTAAAAAAATACAAGGTCTCAAAATTTTAAGTGCTAAAAGACACATTCCAAGAATAAAAAATTTAATCACAGTCCTAAACAACAACATAGCCTATTCTATGGTAGTTATCCTGTTATAAGTTCTCTGAAACATGCTTCAAATATTGTAATACCAGCCAAACATCGACTCTGAGAAAGGTGCTTGGAGTATCTATCTAGACTCTCAATATTATCTTATTAAAACTATTTGGGGAAGAAATATGTTGAGAAAAATTATATGCCTAGCAATTTAATTTTTCACCAAATAATTTGGTAATATTTCCTTTTAATCAAGAGTTCTGATGAATTAAATATTCAGTTGCCTGGAAAAAAAATGAAACTCTTAAAGTCTGGAACATCTAATGAAAGTACTGATTATTCCTCATTCTAGTCCCAGTAATTATGTAATCTAAAAAGATTTTAGCTAATAAAGTTTCCTAAACAGAGAATTGCTAGCTTCTATCACTGCAACAAACTTCACTAGATGCATGCAGACTACATTTTGAAATAATTTCATCATCACCACCATTAGCTCAAAATGTACTGCCTAATTTCAGTTGCTGGTATTTCCTATATCAAAAATTTACTTACATCTACACAATAAACTCCACTTTTACACCTTTTTAGTAATCTATCATATAGCAATATTTTGATCCTTTTCAGTAGTTATTCAGCCTTTAATGCATTAAGCAATTTTACATCTTAAAAACTTAACATTTCCCAAACAATTATTTGGTTGCCAAAAATATTGCCAGGTCAAAATTAAATCTACAACTTCCAGTATTTTTTTACTTTAATAAATCTGTAATATTTCTATGGCATATAATTTCTTGTGAATCTTATGCAATTTTTAATTAAAATTTACAAATGGCCTCTGTATAAAGCATTGTAAGTTCTGTTCTTATTGTTTTTCATGAACTGATATCACTGCTTGTAAAGTCTTAATATATTAGAACAATGATTGGGTACAAAAATTTTCCTTTTAATTCCTGTTTCTCTGTTGCATTAGAAATTACTGTCTATAAATTTCAACATATCAGAATGAAAAGTGTTATTTTTACCATTGTATATATTAATATTAAATCTGTACATGTAAGACAAGAAAAAGTTAGATTACTTTCTTGTGTTAATTTTCTTGTATCCCTTGTTATATATGATAATGAATTTAATAACAATAACTAAAGTATAGAGAAATTTACGGAAATTCTAGAAAAATGCTGAAAGTAATAAATATCCAAAACATGAAAAGTTGGTGATATTTCAAAATAATTTATTTTCTACTTTTAGTATAATTAATTTACTATTTTTATTATTTTTTTCTGTTTAAATAATTTTTATTTCCATTTTCAGTGCTGGCTAGATGCTCTAAAGCCATTATGTTCACAAATTTCCACATCATTCCCAACAATGTATTTCTGTGTCAAATTTTATACACCTGACCCAGTGCAATTAGAGGATGAATTCACCAGGTAGCTTTCTGATTTAATTTTCTTTTATAATAGATTGAATAGCATATTAATTAACTATAAAAATTGCAATTTGTTTGAAATTAGTATTCCCTTTCTCCCATAATAATAATAGTAAATAAATATTTAATTGGGGATTTTCAGTGAATTCTTCTATAAGTAATGTTGTCACACAAAATTGCGAGGGCTTCAATTGAAATCAATGTTCCATGGCATCTGTTATATGCTTGGACACATTTTTCAATTTTTACAACATAATTATTACAAACAGTAACTGTTTTTCTAATTTCATCTGCTTCTTTTCAGTTGCGTGTCACTCATTGTAAAATGAGGGGGAAAGAAAGTTTTCGGGCAACGAGCGAATTATGATTTTCCAGTTCTTGATGAATCAAAAGAAAACTGAAAAGTTGTAGAAAGGTGCGATTATATTAGTCACAAAATAATTTAAGTACAACAGAATGGCAATATCTAGAATTTAGGAACATATTTTTGAAAAAATTGGCAAAGTGAATTTTGTGTTATTCCTTGAAAAAAATATGCATTTACATCCAGAGTTTTAAATTATAAAATTATGAAAAAAATTAGGCATATTCTTTTTAGGAGGAAAAGTACCTTAAGATTGGCAGCTCACACCATTGAAATTCCGAAATCCACATAATTCTGAGTGAGTTTCAAGCGTTATCAAACTATTTCTTAAAGAATAAGAAGGCAAAGTTTCACAGCCAATAGATCTTACTTACAAGTTTGTAATGCAGAAAAAAAAAACTTTCTGTCTCTCTTAAAATAAAAATTAGGAGAGTAATATTTTTGTTTAATTTAAACAAATTTTTTGATAATATTGCATTTGTATACTTTTATTTTTCTATGCTGATCTAATGGAATAAATTAAATTTTCAACTGCTATTATTCTTATAGGACATAGGGAATATAAAAAGAAACTTTTTCTTTCAAATCCAAAATGCTTAGCAGCATATTTAAAAAATGTGATGAAATTGTGAACTTCATTGTAAATTTGAGCTACAGTCCTGAGATCATCAGGATACTTGTGAACAAAACCCTTCTCCAACTATTTCAGCCCTCTGAAAACTGGAACCAGCATTTTTCATGTTCAGATTAATTAAAAAATCATTCTTAGTTAAGAATAGTTTTTAAAAATTCTCTTAGTAAAATGTTCTTTATTGTACAGAAATTAATTATCTCTAAACCCAAAAATATTTGCTTTATTCATTTTAAAAATTAGTTATAATGTAAAATCTGCAAGCTATTAAATCACATAATTGGACATAGTTCAGGTACACTTTTTTTTAATTTATACATTTTTAAGTGCTTACATGTGTATATTTTTGAATGTTCATCTATAAATTTATAATATATTTTATTGATTTTTTTTACCATCCTTTTACTTTAAATTGATATATTTATTTAACTGTACATTCCAGCTTAAAAGTCTTTTTGAACAACAATATGGTAATTAATGCTAAATAATAAAATAATCTTTAACTGCATCCTGAATTCATGGATTATTTTTGAATAAGATATAAATCAGTTTATTATGTATAGGGCCAGCAGAAAAGTCATGAGGAAGTCAGGCTCTAGCAATCTAAGAATGAATTGAGATATAAAAGCTTCTGAAGTATACAACAATGCTAAATAATTCTATAAGTGTTATAAAGTTTATAGAAGAAGAAAAAATGGAGCATCACAACTAGGACAATTTATCATCTGATCTATTAAATTGCAATGCTATAAAAATAAGAATTCTGTTCATGACAGCAATGAAAAAGAAAATATTTCAATTCTGTTTGAAATATGAGGATTTGAAGCCTGAAAAGTAGAAGAATGTGATTAAAGCACTTTCAGATTTACTGGTAGAAGCACAAAGAATGCCCTGATCACAGAATGACATAAAATTTATGGTTAAGGCTGTTTAAAATTCTGAAAATATAATGGTACGGGGCACATTCAATTGAAAAAAATATGTAAAGTAAAGATTTGTACTTCTTATGCAAGATTGCAATCATGAAAGCAAGCAATTGTGTTAAATTTTTGGGAAATATTTTTTTAATTTTGGGCCTATTCATCAGTACATTTATTCTTGTTTTATACAAAAAAAAAAATGCTTGAAACATGATGAAAAGCAAAGTTTAAGATACACAATTCAGCAATATTATTGATCAAGAGAAGGAAGAAGGCACTGGATAACCATGGACACCACCTAATTTGCCAGCATTGCAGAATCCTTGTCCAAATAACAGCAGATAGTGATAAATTTAAGGGTGACATAACAAAATACTAATTGTAATGAATATCTACAATAAAAACCTTGAATACATATGATTTCCAGTTCCATCTTCCTAGTAAAGATTTTTTTTTTCTTTTCTTTTGACAATACTGTAAACTATCCTATTATAGTCTGTGTATTTTCTGTAGGTGGTTCAAGGTCACATTTTCTATCTTGTTATTGGTTGTCTGGTACCAGTAACATAGTCAAAAATGTGACCTTGAACCACCTATAAAAAATGCAGACTATAGATGATGATTAGGCTTTGTAGTGTAATTAAACAATCCAAATATGAAAAGGTTTAATAGGTAATATAAAGAATTAATGTAATTTCCTTCAATGGGCAAATAAATTGAATCACATTATTTGAAATATTGAATGCAATTTATCTAACAATTTACACTTACAAAGTTTAATAGCAGAAAATCAACTTACTTTAAGTTTTACCTAACATATTACTTGGATAATTCACTAAATGATTATACATACTTGAATTTATTGATCTACTATATGTTCTTGAAGTATTCTCTATTAAAGAATAAATAATACCATGCTTCTTTCATATTATGCATTGTCTTGGATATTTTACATTATTATAAGTATATAAATAAATAAATCTGTGTTGGTATATTAACAAGTAATCCTGTATATGTATTGTGCTGAATTTCTCTGAACATTGATTTGTATTATTTTAGTAATGCTATCTTTTCCCCTCTCCATTAGATATCTATTTGGATTGCAAGTGAAAAAGGATCTTATAAATGGGCATTTGCAGTGCAATGACAATACAGCTGCAGTCATGATATCTTATATTGTTCAAGGTTATCTCAACTTCTTTCTTTTTTTAAAAAAAAAAATTGCTTTTAGTTATAATTCTAGTATTGCTTTTAGTTATAAATTCCTGTTTGTATTAAAAAAAAATTCAATAAACTACTGATAATCTATTGAAGCTATAATTAAATTTTTATCTTTTAATAATTTTTTTTAATGCTGTTCAATTATTCTTATGGATATTTTTTTTAAAAAATCCATTTGTTGAAATTAAAATCTAAAATAACTCTTGTTAATCAAATAAAGTTTAAATAATATTTTAGTTTTAAATAGGATAAGTAAATATATTCAACTGTCAGTTTAAATAATATTTATTTAAATAATAAATATCATTTAATGATATTAATAAATATTATTTACAATGATATTTAAATAATAAATATTTTAAAAGATTTCTGATATATACTTGTGAAGGAAGTGGGGATATTATTTTATTACTTCATGAATATGAAAGTAATTATTTCCACGTTCATTTTTTTAGAGTGTAAAGTATTTACTTGTCTAGTATATTTTCTGTCATTAAATATCCTTCAAACATGAATTGTAATAATTTATTCTAAATATTGTTTCATGTTTCTGTTATCTACATACGTTTTACAGCTGACTTTGGTGATTATAATCCAGAAAAATGCTCTGATGGTTCCTATATATCTGGATGTAAATTTGTTCCATTTCAAGATGCTGAACTTGAGAGGAAGGTATTAGAAAATCATAAAAAGATTATGTAAGTATTTTATTGCTAAGCAACTTGAATAATTTTATTATTATGGAATTGTGAAATCACACAGCACATATACATACATTTGTCATTTGTTAGATAAATAAACTATAGAAGATACATTCATTTTTTTATGTTATTGCCTTTATTTATGCATTATTTTAAAAGAATATAACTATATTTTATATTAGCTGGTATAATCAGTATTGCTTTGATAGGAAATATTCGTATTCTTAATTTCAGTATGGTATTATATTTATAAAATAAATAATTCTTTGAATCTTGTAATCTCTTGAAAAGTTAAGATTATACTATTGTGCATGTCTACACGCATTAAAAAAGGGTTAATGCAAAAATATTTTCTTCTCTCTGTACACTCTTTATGCCATTTAGTGTCAGAAAAACATTGATATTGTATCATTAACTGTGAATATGTAAGATGTGTGATCATAGTTTATAGTTTAATATATTTTCTGGTAGAACATGGAGGATGAGGGGTGGGGCAAAAGCATCCAAATCTTTTTGGAAAAATGATGTTTTTAAAAGATGTTAAAATAAGGTGTGCTTCTTTTATATAAAAAAAAGCATAATTTAGCTATTGCATGTTGAATAGAAGAAACTTTTAAAATTTTTTAAACTTTGATTTATTTATAATGGGAGGCATAATGTACGTTCAAAGTGGTACGGAATACGTCAGTCTAAATCATGACACAAGAGTATAAACCAAGATTTTTCCCTTCTGTAGTTTTATTATGAGATTTTGCTAGGGATTTCTTTGACATGTGTAGTCTTAGGAGAGGGAAATACAGGTATATTTAAAAGAATGTTGTAAGCATTGGAGATTTTTATCCCTTCATTCGGAGCATAAAAAAATGCTGGGACCATCAATTTTCTAGAGCATATGTAGAATTAATTAAATAAAAAGTAGGCATTGGATCAGGAAATAAGGGAACATTTTAGAATGAAGTTAATATGGGCTAAATTAAGAAATTAATTAGGATTTACTTTTAGATTTTAAAATATCATTACACATAAGCACATTTATATAAAACAAAGGATATAAAATATTCAAACCTTTAATATATTAACAATATATTATAAGTTAGTATATTCACAAAATTCTTAATATCTACTTATTTTTGTATATAAAAGAGAGAAATAAACCTGTTTTCTGAATTTTTTTTAGTTATATCAGAACATTCTCACTTAAAAGATAAGCATATGAAATATAAGTTTACTGTAATATATATATTTATATAAATTTAATGATAGAGCTTGAATAAGGAATAGGTTCCTCATTCTGCTTTGAAGGCTAGAAAAGTAATAATGAGTAAAATATTCTTTATTATACTTGAAGTTTCTTTTTTATCTGGACATATTTTATGATATCTGAAAGTGCTCCATTGAAAATATTTTTACATTGCTTTGAATATAGTTAAATCTAACTGTTTATTTACAAAGCTTTTTATTTCTGATGTTTTTAATTGTAGAGGTCAAACACCTGCAGAGGCAGATTTGAACTTGTTAGAAACTGCTCGACGATGTGAATTATACGGCATCAGGATGACACCTGCCAAGGTTGTTGTTTTTTTTAAATCAATATGTGTAAACTATTATTAACATCAAATTTAGTTATTATTTTCAAATGTAAATTAAAATCCTTTAACATTTAAATTGTATGCACACTGTATATATGTACAGTAGTGGCCAAAAGTGTGGACATTTTTTGAAAGTTTCATGTTTTTCAACTTTGCGTGCTTGTAGAATATATTAATTTTCACTTAAATACAAATGTTTAGATATCAAATTGAAGGTAATTCAATGTAAAATTTAATAACAAAAACAGTATTACAATATATGTATTACAAAATAAGTTAATGCTTATTTTAGTAGAACAAACAAACACAAATTGTTTTGATTAATGATGTGTTTCGTAATAAAAGTGTACTAGCCAATCACAAACACTGTTCTGAGGACCCATTAAATGTCTGTAACTATAATTTAGGTTATTTGGATGGTAAAAGAGTTATTGTTGTGGAAATATTTTGCGGAATGATGCATACTAGTACAATTAAATAGAGTATTGCTGATTTTGAATATTTTAAGTCCTTTTTTTTTAATTAAACTAATTTTAAACAAACAACACCAACAAGAAGAACTGATTGGACATCTACAAAAAGAAGCCAAATTGTCATATTGAGAGAAAATGACCTCTCTTATACTGAAATTACAAGACAAGTTGATGGTTCAGTGACTTGTTCTGGTGTACGAAAGTTCTGTTTATGTTATGAAAAAACGAAATCAGTGGAAAATAAGGCCAAATCAGGCAGGAAAAAAATGCACAACTGCTACTGCCGATAGAAAAATTAAACGGCTATGCCTTTAAGATAGAAAAATTTCATCAGATGCCATTAGATGTGAAATGAATGCAGCAGGTATTGCAGTAAGTTCAAGAACAAAAAGAAGGTTGTCAGGATTTGGACTACAAGCTAGAATTCCAAGGAAAAAATCATATTTAAATCAAAAGCAACTCGAAAAACGAGTTAAGTGGGCAATAGAACACATTAAATGATCAGAAAATCAATGAAAGCAAGTAATCTGGAGCGATGAGACTAAAATATCACTCTTTGGTAGTGATGGTAGAAAATACGTGAGACATAGAGTAGGTGAAGTGCTTCATCCTGATTGCATTGAAGCAATTATAAAAACAACAACAAATGCCATGATTTGGGTATGTATGTCTGCGGATGGTGTGGGCCGAATTCAAGTGATTGATGGCATCCTGAATAGCAAAAAATACATCGAAATTTTCCTGGAACCAAAATTGATACCTTCCATCCGGGATTTCTTCCCCAACAAAGCACCATTTATTTTTCAGCAGGATTCAGCTCCATGCCACACAGCAAAAGTATGCAAAGCATGGTTTCAAAATAAAGGCATAGATGTATACCATGGCCAGGAAACAGCCCTGATCTCAATCCAATTGAAAATTTGTGGCGATGTTTGAAAATTCTTGTAAAAAAAAAAACGTCCATCCAATAAAAGACAACTTATTGAATCTATAATGATTCTTGGCATCATGCGATTACGAAAGATGAACTCCAAACACTCGTTCACTTGATGAAAAGACGCTGTGAAGCTGTCTTAAAAAATAAGGGTTATCCTACGAAGTATTGATTGTGTAAGTATCACTTTAAAAAAATACAAATCTAATATAGATCTTACTAAAATGAGTATAATTTTTTTTGTAATACAGATATTACAAATTTTTGTTATTAAATTTTACATTGAATTACCTTCAATTTGATATCTAAACATTTGTATTTAAGTGAAAATTAATATATTCTACAAGCACGCAAAGTTGAAAAACATGAAACTTTCAAAAAATGTCCACACTTTTGGCCACCACTGTATATATAGTTGATTTGTTTTACTACAATTTGACTCTGATTTACAATATAACACAATAGTTTTTTAATTGGAAATTTTCTTTTAAACACATAGCCAATTTAATATATTTCTAGAATTTTTTTTTTTTTTTTTTTTTTTTTTTTCCCCTTATAAACTCATTTCAGCTCAAAAATTTTTACATGACACTCTTTTAATTTTTTGGCATGACATAGTTATAAAAATTTTCCGGGTTTTAAAGGAAAAGTTTATTAAACCTGTTATAAGGAGTTAATCTGAGTTCTTTTCTACTCTACAGCTTGACTAATCATAATGTTTGCATTGGCCTTATCAACCATTTTTGTATTGTAATTTCTAACTGAAGATTTCTCTTTTCTATAACTTATTCATGGAATTCATAATTTATTCATCATTATTACTCAAAATATAAATTATATTAATTTTCTTTCTCTGTCAGCATGAGCATAATTGTTGCATTATTGCATAAATTTCCCATCAAATTTTGAAAACAAAAACATACACATAATGAGGAATGGGGAGAAAATGAAGACATTTTTACATCCGTATTTTGCTCTGTTGTTGAAAATCCCTGTCAGCAACACTTGATAAGATGTGTGCATTCACCTATGAGAGAAAGCAATAGTAGTTCTTAATTGAATTAGATTATTTTTCCAATAATTTTTCTTTACATCAATAAAAAGTACTTTCATTCTTATATAATTCTCAAATATTTTCCAACATAAGAAATACCTTTGTGTAAGAAGCAATGTAAGTTTTATATAAGAGCTTATAAATGTTATAATTTAAGAAATATTCTGGTTTGAAAAGTTGTTTGACTTAGAAGTATATGTGACACAAAAATTATTTCCTTAGTTATATATCTTTATATAAACAAGAATTTTTGCTGTGTGTGAAATTATTATGCCATGTGCATCCCAATGATTTTTTTTTTTTTGAAACTCTGCTTTTAGATTTTTTACCTCATGCTAGAAAGAGTTTGTTCATTTTGAATATCCATTTATGATTCCTTCCTGTAAATAAACTAAAGGATTTGTGCCAAAATATCAATTCTTCTTCTTAATAGAGATTTATGAACCTGTAGGTTCACTGAAATTGATAGTTACAAAAATTATTTTTGCTCTCCAGAATATTTTATCGTATACTCATCATAAATATATTATTTACACTGACAGCATAAGTGCTTTGGGGACACTTTCCCTCTACTACAATTGATGTACCGAATTGCATTTGTAATTTCATACAATTTACCTCTCCTACAAAATAATGACTTTGAGATCATTTTTAGTTGGGTTTCAAGCCATATAGGTGTTTCTAAAAATGAAAAAGTAATTTTATAGCAAAATCTATACTGACTTTTTAAACCAAAGCACTTCTAATTTGTGATATTAAGAGGTCCTTCAATGGTCATATTTTATCTATCTGGCCAAAAACATGGAGACATGGGATTAGATGATCATAAAAAAATTGCATTCAGTAAAATTTGTCATTGGTTTGTAGCCAGTTCTTCCTATATATGTGAGTTGAATATCAAATTAGCATATTTTCATATACAATATACCTGCTCCACCTGCAAACATCTCATTTTTGGAAAAAATATTCCTATATGTAACGGGTGCTAATTTGATTTTACTATTCATCATATTTTAATTGAATGTCCTTATTTTACTACTTATCCTCCTCCTCCCAATTTTTCTTAACTTTGCAAGACTTGCTATTGTGAAAAATATCAGTCAAATATTTTTAACATTTAAAAACTGCTTTTATACTTACATTTAGTGCTTTTTAGTTTTTTTCTTGTCTTTAATATCTTTCACATGTTGTTGTTTTTTTTGCCGTTTTTAATACAATTTTTTCATTTTCAGATGTTAACATTTTACAGCATTGCCCATTATTTGCAATGTTATCTTGCATTATATCATTCAATAGAGCATTATATTAATTACTTTAATGTTGCTAATTTTGCTTTTAAATCTTAATAAATAATTTTTTTAATCTGTTCTGATCTTACCATTTGCTTAGCGCAGTATATCCAAATATGGCTCTTGTGCCAATAAATCACACAAAACAAACTCCTTATTTTCTTATCCAAAATTTGAACTGTATTTTGAAATAGAAGTGTCAGTGTGTTTAAATGTCAACTAATGCAAAAACTTTTTTGCTGTAACTATTTAAAAATGGAGACATTTTTAAAAAAATTCCATGCTTGTAAACTCAAACCAGTATTGTAAACATAGCAGAATTTCAAAAACCTTATTAAATACATACATTCTATTACAAAGCTTATTAAATACATACACAAGCCCATTCATCAGGAAAAGATGTGCTGTATTTTCATGCCTTCATCATCATTCAAAAGAACCTCAATACATTATGTTTGTTTCATAAAGATATTTCTCATTATATGGAAATTGAATTATATGATACTGAAATTGGTTGTTACTCAAAGGAATTTAAATACTTGGGAATTATTTTTTTATATAAATTTATATTTTATGCCTTATCTCAAAAGAGGAATTGAGGAAATAATGTGAAAAAATAAGGAGATTTGAAGACAGCAAAGGCAGTTTATGCAACCATATATGAAAAAATTATCATGTATGGTTAGGTAGGGTTTATAGGGCAAATTAACTAAGAAACAAACTTATTCAATGTTTCTGATTGTAGGCTGTTACTAAAGCTTATAGAACAGTATCAACAGAGAGAATTCAAGTGTTAAGTGGCTGTCACCCAGTCAACTTGGACTTAGAAAAATTTAATTCTATAGCTCAAGACATTAAAGTTTCTAAGAGGAAAAGGAGTTTTCAAATAATATGATAAATTTCTATTATGAAAAAGATATTGTTCCTTGGAAAATTCATATAATTGTATGGAAATATTTTGACACCACCAGGGAATCAGAACATTGTTTTTATACTGATGGTTCAAAGATGGAGGATAGGATAACTGTAGCATGGTTTTGGTATTTTAGTGGTTTTAAACAAGAATATAATATCTTTAGATTGGAAGATAGAGCAACTATCGTTATAGTCTAAGTTAAGGCAATCTCAAGAGCAATAAAATTTGCTATTGCAAGAAGACTAACAAAGGTATATATTATTACTGATTCTGGGTCAACTTTAATATCATTTGAGTCTTTTGTCTGGATCATAATGTCATCTCAAGAAGTTAAGAAAATTTTATTAAATATGAACTTCATATGGATAAAAGCACATCATGGTTATTATGAAAATTAAAAGCATGATTACCTAGTAAAAAAAAAAACATTCAAAAGGTAAAGTACTACATTGAATCTAAAATAACCTTGAGAACAGAAACATATTACATGATTATTGATGCGTGGCAAATACTTCAAAAAAAATTCGGAAATAAAAAAGTATCAAAACAAGGGAATTCTTCCTCAAAGTCAAATCTCATAGAAGATTTCTTTTTAAATTAAATTTATACTAGCCATGGTACATTTAGGGCTCATACACATAATTTCTATGGTTAGGAATTACTTTGTCAATGTGGAATTAAGAAAGAACTAACTAAACATATAATTAAAGACTGCTCTATATAGGGTAATTTTAGAGTGAGTGGATTTTTGACTGGCAACAATAAAACTTGAACAATCTTATTTTTCTTACTATAATTAAAGATTCATTTTTCGATATAATTCCCCAACTTTTATCAATTAAAATTGAGTGGTTTTATAAGACAATTTTGTTTTTGTATAATCGTTGTTTGTGGATTTGTTTAATCTATTATGTTTTTACTATTGCTGCTATATTTATTTAACTAAGTATTTCCAGAAAGGATGGGGGGAGAGGTTTTTTATGTTGGGTATATTGCTATGGTTTAGTTGTTATTGCTGTGTTTGAGACATTTGACCCATTCTCTTAAAAGACTTTAGAGTTTATGTTAGTTTCCAATTTTTATTATTGATAAGTGTCTCTTGTGTCTTTTTGTTGGGTAGGGCTGCTATGTGACAGCAGCAATTGGTATTTCCATTTGAACTTTTATTTGGTCAGGGTTTGCTTATCAAACCTTCATCAATAACAAAGAGAATGGCCACAATTGGTTGGATGTGTTTGCCGGGTATAGTTTCCAAAATTTGAGAATCAGATATATTCTTCGCCAGTTAAAAAGATTAATGCAAAATACATCAAATTTTACAATAGTTTCAATTAGGTTCCATTCAATTAAAATAGACAGAGCTTTTCAGAGTTGGTCTGAAATTCAATAATATACTTTCAGTATCTGCATAGTAACTTTTTCTTTTTAATTATGGGATTTATCTTGTCTTTCAGTTTTGTGAACAAACAACTAACAGTGATAAGCTTGAACAAATGCTGAGTTCAATTTTTATAAGAAGGGTGAATTTTAATAGCAGTATCAATATGCCGTAAATTTTAATGACATGTTAGAATTAAAAAGTTTTCAATAGGAGATCCTATTGAAAATACAAATGTGGAAATGTGATTAGCATAAGTTAGCCATCAGGCATAAGGCCTGGCATTTTTGGTTTAGGAATTTCCTTTTCAAAATTTTCATTGTTTTATTTATTGTAATTTTATCTATGATATCAGTTACAATACTTCTTGCAGTTCATTGATCAATTAAAATGCTCCGACAGATGTTTTTTCTGAGACAATTGTACTCATCTATGTTCGTATATTTGTAGGATGAAATGTGAAACAGTAACTTACTACTATAGTGAAATTCTTCTAATTTATTCTTTGATATTTTATGGTGAGATTTTAGAAATATTTTTGCATTTCAAATAATAAACCTTTTACATAGTGTTCACTTGTTTATGTTGGATAGTTGAAATGAAAACTTTTGAACATATTCCTTTTCAACTTTTTAAATGACATTTTCCTCTGGATCTTTGTATGAAGATTCTTTATTAGTTCTACTGTAATGATCTATCTTACCTGATTCCATTTACAGAAATTTTTATTATGGTCTTGAAATAGTAACATATTGACTTTAATAACATTTGAATCGCTAAAAAAAGAAATATTTTTGAATGAGTACAATCCTTGATAAAAATGGTTCAAATGGTTGCAATGCTAACTTATCTTTTCCAACCAGAATTATGCTAAAAACATAGAGAGCCATGTGTGTAGAGTGCACGTCAATTCTCCCCTTATTTGATGAACTCACTCCTAACTCCTAGAATCATCATACATTGTTCTCCATTTTTAAAGAAAATTATGTGTATTTGTTGAAGACTTAACTGGAATTTACCTTAAGGACTTGAAACTCTGATGTCAATCTGGAGGCAGTTATATTTATCAAAATATGATAATATTTTATGCATGCTATTTTTAGACTACTTAGTGTCTTTTTTCTCTATGCTCATGAAAAAAGAAGAAAAATTAAAATGACCTACCTTAATACACAGCTAAACAGTTTTCTTTTTTTTAGGATCCGGAAGGAGTGCCTTTGAATCTGGCAGTTGCACATCTAGGTGTTCTTGTATTTCAAAACTTTACAAAGATAAACACTTTTTCTTGGGTTAAAATTAGGAAACTAAGTTTTAAAAGGAAAAAGTTTCTCATTAAGTTACACCCTGAAGGTTATGTAAGTATTCAATTTTATAGTGTTTTTTTCTTCCTTCCTTTCTCATGTTAATAAGAGTGATAAGTACAAAAGTTCTGTTTTGATCAAGTTTATATTGAATATTTTTTACAGATTTTTCAAGGAAAAATAATTTACTCTAAAACTTGTATGTTATATCACAGTAATTAATTTTGTGTCGGGCTACCCAATCAACAAATAAAATATATTTTTTGTGTTCAAAAGTATGGTAATTTAGTAAAGAAAATTTACTATTGTCATATTTAAAAAGAACGTGAAAAGTAAAGAAATTGAAGAATTTGATTCTGTCTAGGATCTCTTGAGAGCTTACTAAATTCACTGATAAATTTTTTATGTTTTTAAAAAGCTATGTGTATGTACGTTTTTAAGAAGCAAACTTATTGTGAGTGAATATTTACTTTTTGATATGAGGAATCTTGCAAAATTTTCATTTTACTGCTTTGATTTCTAACCATTTCTTGCAGTTACTACTTTTATTGAATCACTTACTCTGCTAATATAGTGGATCATTTGCAAGTCAAACTGTTTATTCTTAGTCAAAATTTCTTAAACCCCAATGCATCATGTTATTTTTTATGTCTGCTGCCAGGTAGAAACAAAACTATTATCTATTAATAATATTTTTATAGCGAGTATCATATTTTCAAATAGAAGGAATAGCATTTAATAAATATTTTAGTTTTAAAGTTCCAACTTTACTGCATTGTTAATAATATTTTAACAAAATCTGTAATGATTTGATCATATCACCAGAATCAATAACTTGACTGGCAGATGATCTGTTGGAAAAGTGTGCATCATGTATGCAAAAACCTACAAAGTATGTGTTAGCAAGTTTTGAAAAATTTATTTGGATACATATAAAATTATTTCCATATTTTTGTGTAAGAAAAATTACATTTTTCTATTAATGACTTCAAAATAAACCAATTTTATCTTTCATGATTCAGAAAGTTCTTGCACGCTGTGCTAAATATTGATTGATTTAATTATATTGTAAAATTATATTTTTACCTGAATGACTTATTCATAATGATAGAAAAAAGATCAAATTAAAAAAACTTATGAGTATTATTTAAAATATTTCTTTCTCTCCAATATTAAAGTGAAATGGTAAAGATAATGGTAAAAACTTTTTGTTGATAAATTAATAATTTTAAGCAGTATATTTTTATTTTTGTTTTGTATAAGTTGAAATAATACTAATTATTTTAATAATGTACTTTAGACATAAATGTGTTTTTTATGTATTTAATAAATTTTATATTCTAATTAAACTTTATTTCTTGTTCTAAATAATGATTCGCTTCAAATTTAATTTTTTTTTTCTTTTTCTTTTAAAATTTACTAACATGTCTATTTTCTTACTTAAGGGTTATTACAAAGATACAGTAGAATACTTTTTTGAAAGCCGTAATGAATGTAAGAATTTTTGGAAGAAATGTATTGAAAACCATACATTCTTTCGGTGTACAGATGCAAAACAAGGAATGAGACAGAAACCGAAAATATTTAGCAGAGGGTCATCATTCAGGTAAATTATATTTTTAGCCATTGTTTTGTTAAAAGTATGCTTTTATGTGTGTGTGTTTGTGTGTGTGTGTAAATTTTAACCAGTGTTATATTTGTATCTGACTAAAAATTTTGATTTTCGTTTGTGAATGATATATATTTCATTTTATAAAATATTTCAGATATAGTGGAAGAACTCAAAAACAAGTGTCTGAATATGTCCGAGAAAACTGTTTCAAAAGACAACCTTTCCAAAGGTAAGTTAAAGAATGTCAAAAATAATAAAATCAAATATTTTTTGTAGATTTATCTATAATAAAAAAAAAGTTAAGTGCATATTTGTTATATATTCATTATAAAATGGAAACCATTGGATCCACAAATGTCATGTTTCTTTTTACATATATTTTTTCTATGTTTCTTTTAAACAATTGCTGATAAGAAATTTTTTTTAATTTTTTAAAAATCTGAAATTGTTAATTTGTAAGAAATTTAATTTGAATTACGACTCCTATACTTGTATTTTCATTCATTATTTCTTTCTGGATCAAACAAACTGTGAACCTATTTTTTCAGAAAATAATTGTAACTACAAATTTGAAAAATTTAAAAAATGAAGTATCAGTTAATGAAAATTAAAAAGAAGTTCAAATTTATTGCCAAACAGGGGTTAATGAAATATTTTAAATTAAGACCTGGTTTGCTTATATTTATACTTCCTTATTTACAAAGTGAAGGAAGCATTATATTTGTCAAAGAAATTGGTTTAAAGATATTGCATATATAAAATCTCTTACAAGATCATATAAGATGTAACCTATATAAATAAACTTTGTAGAGTTAAAATAAATGTTTTTTTTTTTTTTTTTTAATAAAATGGATGTCCTTTGAATTTCACAGGTCTACAAGTTTACGTACACCTTCTTCACCATCTAGGAGTATTGGTGCTCCTCTTTCCCCGCAGCCGCTATTACCTGTCACCAGCCTTTCCTGCGGATCCATATCAGACATATCTAAGGAAGCTCTTCCACCACAGAAGGTTCATTCCACTTCTGAGCCCACAACTCCCCATATTGCTCCTGAACTCCACAATTCCATCAATGATGAATGTTCAGGAACGCCCGATACTCCTGCTTCGGGTCCAGTATCCCCAGATGGTGAATATGGTAATGAATATTACTCACAAGATACTGATGATAACATCTCTCATGACTCATATCATGTGCTTGAAAAGGAATTTGCTAAAACTAACTCCAACTGCATGCCTACTAACAATGATAAAACCTCTGATCAAAAAGATCAAGAGGAGAAGCTGTCTGCTGACAACAATGATGGTGGTAAGTCCAACAATTTTGAGGGTGATGATTATAAGCAGAAGTCACGTCGACATAGGGTGCGGGTGTATTCTAATCACATAAGTGTTGATCAAACAAGTCCTGTTTTATATGCAAGGGCTAACCGGCATTTATCCATAGATCGACCAGAAACTCTTTGTAAAGCTTATCCTCGTACTGTAGACTTTGTTTATGTAAATCAGCTTCCAGCTGTTGGTAGTTTTTCTTATAGGGATGATTCAGTGGAACTGAAATCTCCTGGAAAACTTAAATTGGAGATGTTACGTAATAAGTTAAAAAATGAGGTAACTTCTGTTGAAAACAACGATGGCTTTAGATTACGATCAAAGTCTCAACCCATGCCAGTGGGAGTTGGAGTTGACCTGTTAAATGATTTATTACATGTTAATGATGAAGCTCAGAAATCACAAAATAGTAGTCATACAGAAGTTGATCATAAAGAGAGTGCTATGAAAGTTATTGCTGATAATCTAAATGTGAAACCTAAATCCAGTGTAATACAAAATGCAGATGCATTAGAAGGTCCCTCAACCCTCACCAAAATGGTATCTGTTTCCCCTGATTGCATACCAAAGCAAGATTCTGAAAAATCCCCTAGAAATATAACTGAAAATATTTTAAATTCACCAACATATCAAAATTTTTATCACATGGTCTGCCTTGATATGATGAGGGACTCTGCTGATTATGTTGATCGCTCAAGCCATTATTCTTATAACACATACAAATTTTCACACATTGGTCGACCTCCTGATTTATCTTTAAGAGAAAATCTGTCCACTCAAGTCACCAACTTGCAATCAAATCTGAAAGATAAATCATAATCTTTAATATACATCCTGTAGAAATGGAAGAATTTCCTTTTGTTATTCTCCTGAGAATTATCCAGGTTGCATTTCTGACGTGAAAGACCCGTTCATCACTAGTTTTGAGGCTGTGTAGGGACCATACTGATACTTTGTGTCTGGTACAAATGTATATTCAAAAAGAGTCTTACACTAAGGCAGATTAAGTTTACAATCATTGACACATCAAATATTTAAGAAATTGTGGTTTGTTTACTCATTAAATTTTAAATTTGTACCATTAATGCTAATTTTAAAATAGTGGTGCTCACTTATATTTATTAAAATCTCGTTAATACAATGAGGAAATAAAAAGTTTTTAATTTATTCAATACATAATTTAAAATTCCTATTTTTTAATTTCTTGATGAAAGTTAAGTAGGATTTTTATTAAAAATGAAATTTCAGATTGAATTGTCTTGTGAAGGAGGGTAATAACTCTACTTTAAATAAAGCTGGATAATGGCCAAAAATAATTTATAAGCTCATATCTGGATTCCATAATTTTAATTGCTGATTTTTAAAAAATATACTGATTTTTGTATTAATTTCATTTTAATGTGCAAGGATATTCAAATTTTTAAAATTTATATGTATATTACGCATTTATTCAATTAAAAAATATACCATTTAACAGTGAATTTTAGAATAAACAATAATAGTAAAAAGGAGTTGGCTGGAAAGATATGACTTCTATTATTCTAAACTGTATAAAATTTCATGAGCTTAATATTTGTCTCCCTTTTCTTTTCTCCTCTCTTTCTATTCTTTCCCTTCCATTGTAGTTCAAAATTGCTCAAATGTTACTCTGTAATGCTCACTATTTTTTATTCCTAATGATGTATTTTTTGTCCTTACAAAATGCTTTCTCATATGTATTATTTTTTATAGATGTTATTTTAATCTATAATTTATTGAATGTGGTTTCCTTCTAACTGAGAATTTTCTTTTCCAACTAAGTGTATAACTGCTTACAATTTCTGTCAAACTATTTCATATGTTTTTTATTTCTTTTTCTCCTTAATTTAGGATTTTTCTAATTCTTTAATTAACTAACAGTTTTCATTTATATTGAATAGTATAATCTTCAACAAAAATAAGTTAGGAAAAGTTCTAAAATACATTTATTTCTCTTACAATTTTTCTGTGATATAGCTGAGGGTAAAACTGTAAGAAAATTTATAAAATGTTTGTCATGTAAATACATTGAAAAGAACAGCAAATTTACTACAGTTACATCTATGCTTCCCCTCCCCCTATTTTCCTTCTTATGCCGGAATCATGTAAATATAATTTGTAGAAATAATTTATTCTGTTTGTCTTCAGTATAAATTTCTATGGTTTAGGCTAAAAATAAATTAATTGAAGGATCATAAGTTGCTTTAAAAATTATAATTACTTTCATTACAGACAAAATGGAAGTAAATTTGCTGTTCTTGTCTAAGAAAATTAAATTTTGTTAGAGAATAGCTAAAAATAGCAGTTACATGACCAGATGTAGGTATCTCAAACATATCTTGTAAAATGAGAAGGGCTTTTTTTTTTTTAATTTATCTAGCTTTGTTCATTTAATTCATATCCTTTTCTGATTTTTAGTCATAAATTTTATTTTATGAAAATGGATAAAAAATTATTTAAATCTGTGAAATATTATGTCATTTTTTTTTTTTTAGATTTTATAGTTTTATAAGTTTTTCAAATACTGCTAAATAAAACAATTTAATATTAAGTTAATTAATATGTAAGTCTAGCTAATCATTTTGGATGTTATTTTATTTTAAAATTCAAATTATATTATTAATTGAAGCATGCATGTTAGATTTTCCCTTTTTGAAAAAATGGGAAAATAGCATTTATGGTCATAGAGCATAGTTTTAAGTAGGGAGGTATTTAATTTTATATAAAACCAAAAAGAATGCTTTTTGCTGAAAATGTAAAAGTCAGATATATTCTGTGCCTTTAAGTGTCTGGATTTAAAAATATATCTTATATTTTGGTTCAGACATCATACATGTGTGAAGCATATTGTTTTCTGGGTTATATAAATCCATTTTATGTTTAAGAGAGTACAATTTTCTCTTCCTGTAACACATCAGAGAAGTCTGAGTTTCAGTTTGTTTGAAATATGTTCTAGCAAATTTTTTTCTGTTCTATAAAATAAAAGTGTTCGGGAAAGAAAGTTTTTTTTTGTATTAAATTTTTATAAGTGTATTTAAAAATTAAAATATTTTGGATCTCTATGTTGATAGAGATCCAAAATATATTTAAATCTCTATGTTGTAAATGAGCATATGAGTTTTTTAGATAAATGATTTTTAACTTCATTCATGCAAGTATATAAATTTAATGTATTGAGATTTTCTTATTGTTTATAAAGTTATATAGTAAGATCTTTTTGAGTAATGATTCTTGTAGATTTTGGTTAGTCAAAAGATGGAAGATTTTATTATTTTTGTTAACCATATTATGAATTTAATTTAATTTACTTGCGCTTTGGTAATCAAATTTGGATGTTGCTATTCTTTCAAGGAATATTTTAAAGTGTATCCAAATGAAAAGGAGATTGTGATTATATCTAAAGAATAGCATAATTACAGTTCATATAGAACATAACTTCTACACATAATTTCATTTAGTGCTCTAGTCATGTTTTATTCTTTGTACATTCTTAGAAGGGAGGAGATCATTTCACTATTGAAACTTGCAATATTTTTGCAATTGGTGATTTTATTTATTTTTTTAATTATTGGGTTGTGTTTTCTTGTTACCAGTCAAAGGCTGGCTTTTTTTTAAGGGATTCAAGATTAAAAAATCAATCACACTGGCAAATATCAAAGTTGTGTAAAAAATATTTGAGGATTTCTTACTAAAATTTTGTTAGCAGAGTAAGGTCTTTTTTACTACTTGCAACCTAACAATATCCAGGAATGTACTATCTATTTTAAAAGTTTGTCTATATGCTTGCTTTTGATGGTCTGTGTCAACTTTAGAAATAAATAGCATTACTATTGAGTATTAACTGTCTCTGTCTGTTACAACCAGTTGGTGGATGCAGATCCTTCTTCATTTAAATTATCGCTATATTAATCTTCATGGCAGGGTGATTTATTTATGTGGAGAGCTAAGATTCTGAAATTCTATAGCTGTTTTAATCTATTGATATTAGTCATAATGCTACAGAAAAAGCTATTTTCAAAAATCTCTTTTTCATTTGGGCGCACATTATGCAACTAAGTGATGCAAAATAAGAACCCATGCCAGAACAAAGTTTGTGCAGAACTGTTATTTGAAGCATGTATGGATTTAATGTTAGATTAACTTTGTGGTTTGTTCTGCTATTAGTAAAATTTCTTATACATGAACAAATATACCTTTATCTTTGCTGTTTGTAATATGGAGAGTTTACTACAACAGTTAATAGAATAGCATATAGAAAGCTCCACATTTGTAATCCTTTATATTAAAGAAATCTTTTGCCTTATTATCTAGAGAGTTAATATTAGGTCTGGTCATTTTTTCCTATCAATGTCCTATTCAGATACAAGTGATTTAGATGTATTTTGCCTTCTATTCCAAGAAAGAATAGAAATTATATATCTATACTTTAAGTTTAAATATTGAGTATTTTTAACTCTTCTCTTATTTAAGTATGCAAGCTATCTGAAAAGTGTTTTTGCACATTTAAAAATTTATTAAAAGCAAACAAAAATAGTATACTTTTGTGGGATATTTTGCTCTCAATGGAAGCTTTATCTTTTCACCCCTCAATAATATTTAAATATTTCAATGTGGAAATTTCCAACTAATTTCTTTGAAGCACTTGGGAATTGAAATTGTGGTTTATCCATTTATCTTAACAATCTTTCAGGTATGTTTTGAATTTGCATAGTTCAAAATTAATGGTTGAATTTAAATCTGCTCTAGGACGGTAATTCAATGTGATACTTACTTTATCAATAACATGCTATTCAATGTTAAATTAAATTTCTGACAAATTTTGACATTTTATTTATTGATTTTTTAAATGGAAATTTAGATTTTTATTAGATTCTTTAAGTGCAAAGGTTGTTTCTGAACATTCAATATGATAAATAGTTAGAATGAAGAAGTAATATATGATCCATCCATGTAATGCAATAAGTAAGAACCTGTCCAGAAAATTTTCTTTGTCTTCATGTGAATGTCAAATGCTCTATCTCATTTTTGTCTGTAGTATTGTCTCTATTTACTGAGTTACTGTTAGAATTAATGTTTTCATTATTTTGTAGGTTTTGAATTTTGTTAGATTTGAAAGTATAAAAAGGCAGACAACAGAACCATAATGAATATTATTGAGGTTTTTGCTATTTATTAATATTATCTAATCTCATAGATTATAATATAATTTCATCTTCAAATGTGCTTTTAATATTTACGATGCAGTTGCATAAGTTAAAAGGGACAATTTGCTGTATGATAAAAAAATGGTTGGACACTTTTGGATTTACACATTTTTTTACTAATTTCTCTTTAAAGATTAAATGAACTACTCTTCAACCATGTAAATAATATGCTTGAATTCACACTTTATTGTAAAGATTTGATCATATGATTATTTAGATGACTGACATGAAATGGGTGAAGAAAATTGTATGAACTTTTCATATTTTTTTTACACATGAAATTTGATAGCCAAAACTAAGTCGATTTAGAACTTTTTAATTCAAGAACAATCATTGAAAGCCATCCTTTAATGTTATCAATGATATATCTGAAATATTTTTGCATATGCTGCTGACTGATAGTGAAATAGCCAAAAAGTATATTTCAGCTCATACAAAAATGTCATAGCATTATTTCTTACTGATTAGCTCTTTTTTTTTCTAACAATCTGTTAAGTAATCTTTAAACAATAAAAAACATGTTATATGCTTTGAATCACATTTCACAAAAATACTAAACAGTTCTTATTATAAGATATTAACGTGAATCAACCAATTGAACATCTTCAAGATATTGGAATTCAATACTTTAAAGAATTGTTTAGGAATTTTTAAAAAGCTATATTAAGTTTGGGAAACAGCTACTCTTAAATTAGTATAGATGGTGCAAATGCAAATTTAAAATTTTTAAAACATGCAAATGTTAAAATGAAAGTAAAATTTGAGATACAGGTACTTGTAAACTACACATAATCCAATAATGGTTTCACATGAATTTACTGAATAAAAAAAAATGTTATTCTAAGATCAAAGTACAGATTATTAAAGGTAGTCCAACTGGATGTGCCAATTTCTTGAAGTTATTGGTTCTTCTGAATTTTCGATGAAGTTTTGTTCTTTCCACTGGTCAGAAAGTATCAGTTTTGCAGAAAGAACTCTAAAAGTTTTTTATAACAATAAATACATAGTTTTCAGTAAAAGCAAAAATTTTCCCAGATCTGCCATGAATGATAATATTATAAATGCTTGTCAGAATAAATTGTTTCTGACCAAAATTAGCTTCTCTTATATTGCTAATATTCTTCTGCCATGTCTTTAAATAATTCAAACATCTGAAACAATGAACCTTTATTTTATTTTTTCCCCCTCCAGTGAAATCTCTCTATACATATGAAGATTTGTCTTGACTGACAAACAAATGTGCAGCTTAAACTATTAAAGTTGAAAACATGAAATACAACAGAAAATTGCTTCTTGAATATTGGAGGTCTACTAAGAACATATTTTTCAAAATTTTAATTAGAAATTTAATTAAAAAATTAAAACAATATTTTGACATGTTAGCGCTTAGCACCAAAGTTCATTAACCATAATATTGCACAAAAATTATTTTTACTTTGTCTTAAAATTAAATTAATAACAGTAATAACTTTTCAATGATACTAATTTTATTTGAATGGATGTTGTTATTTTTTACATTAGTAATTTTTGAAAAATTAGCTTTGGTTATAATTTCTAACATTGATTAATATTGTATAGAAATTCAGAAGAATATCATATCTTCATCAAATCATCATGATTTTTTAAAAAGCTTTCTTTGCTTTAAAAAGATATTTAAAGCAATTCATTAAATTGGATTTTTCACTTAATGAGGTTTTTTTTTTTATTTTATTTATGAGGCAGTATGTTGTATTATTGCATGCTAACTTCAAAAAATTTTTTAAATTTTTTCTTTTTTTTTTTTTTTTTTTTTTTTTTCATTTTACATCTCACAGAAATCTCTTTTTAACTTCGTAAATTTGTCTCTGCAATTTATCAAAACTAGGAATTGTTAAATCATTTTCAATTATTCATAAAATATATAATCACATTTCTTTGCAATTTTTTAAAACTAAAATATGAACATTTATTTTTGCATATAGGTTAAACAGAATATTTTAATTAAATTTTCATTCAAAAAATTTGAAATGTGTAAAAAGGCTATTTTTGAAAATTCAGAAGTAATAAATGATAGGATCATTTCTAAACGCTACTATTCTTTTCTGTTCAAAAACATTGATCTAAAAAAACTCAATTAGAGCATGTTATTATTCTATCATCAATTTCATGCAGTTTTGCTAATCTTTTGATGGTAACCATCCTGGAAAACTTTAGCTCATAGCTTTGAAAGATTGTAAATAAAATTATCTAGATTGCTAATATGTTGAATTAGCACAAGAGGAAATTTACATTTTCCATCAGAGGCATGTTGCATTTTATTTGTAGCTGGATATATAAAAATCAAAATTTTGATTATGCTATGCTTCTACATCAATGTCAACATTTTCATAAATGAAGTATCCATCTAAATTAACTGGTAATTTGTTCATTTTAAGAAATGCTGAAAAAAATCACGTATTTTTATTGTTAAGCATAAAAATATTGCTTCTTTTTGATAATGGTTTGCATTTTTATTTTTATTCAGATCGAAAAGGCATCTTTTTATTTTAAAATAGGACATGTTATGCAAATACAAAAATAAATGTTAAAATTTAAAATAAATTTAAAGAAATAATTTTTAATAAAAACCATACAACATTATAAAACACAGAAAGCATATGCTTCGAAAGTATGCATGCATGCACAAAGATACTTTTTTTAAAAATTATTATTAAAGTGCTAAATTGCAATTCCTTACTATGCACCCTGTAATCATTTAGGAAATAATTGAGAATAAACTTGTTGCAATCCCAATATCTTTCGAAACTTTAGTTATATTTTATTGGAATTTTTATATAAATTACTCCATAAATCTGCTTTCAGAATTCAGAAAGAAAAAAATATGCACACAAGCATTGTTAAAAAAATTTTTTAAATACTCATATACTTTGAAATATATACAGGATTTACTTTAAATTTTAATTTAATAATGTGCTGATATATTATCAGATATTCTGTATGTGTCTTATGATTTAATTGAAAAAAAATTTTTTTTTTATTTCTGTATATAGAAAAATTTAGGAATTTTTAAAATGGTCTTGCATTATCATAATTGTATATGCTATTTTTATGAAAATATTTGTGCTGTAGTGCACTACTAACAAAATTATCCATAAAAGTTTCAAATTTATTCATGAGATTTTTTTAAATCAGCTTTTTGTGAAATGGGACAAGCCCAATTAATTTTCCTCATTATCAATTTTTGAATTGCCTCCTTAATATCCTCTTAGTAATTGAATCTTTATTGAAATATGTGTGTTTATGTTAATTGTTTTCTAATTCGATTTTCAAGGGCAGTTCATCTTACCATTTTGGAAAAACTAGGAGGAAAAAAAAGCATAAATCCAAAAGTGTTTGTATAGATTGTATAGTGTACCATATTGTGAAATATCTTTGTCTATCTATAGATATATTTTTAATATATTAATTTTGAAATTGAAGAAAATAATGAGAAAAATAACTTATTAGATATTTATTTTTATATTTTCTTAATATCTTTCATTTTCATTAAAAACAGAAAATATACTAGTTAATTTATATTCAAAATAATGGAAACTTATATTATATATGGGTAGATAGTAAAAACAATTATGATTTAATATTAAAACACCATTGTGAAATAATTGGTTTTCCAAATAAAAACTTAATAATCTAAAAATGTTATTAAGAGGTATTATGAATTATAAGAAAAGCAGTTTAATTCATAATAAATACCTTATCTTATGGTGCTATACAGAATTGCATTATTTATATGAAGAACATGCTTTTAGAAATAATGTCCTGTAACCATCACTGATTTGATATATCGGAGCTGCTACTGCCAGCACTGACAGAGGCATGCTATAGAAGGTGCAGCAAAAATGAATTCATTATAAACTCCATATAGGATTTGCTTATTGAGCTTCTTATGATTATATGCGCTAGTTCCTTTAGTGAGATGCAGTAACTACCTATTGCTGAATTAAATTTTTTAATTTGGTCATTCATTTTTATTCATTCTGTATTTTTATCTGTTTCCAGGTTTTATGTTAAGGAAAAAGAATGTAAAATTTTTTCACTTTAAGTTTGCATATTCTAATAATTGCATAAAGTAAGCAGTTCTAGTTCATGCATGCTTTTATAAGATATTGGGACAGAATAGGAATGCTCTGTTTAGTCTTGATACTTAAAGATCTGGCATTGTTTGTTTGTTTGTTTTTTCATTTTTTTTTAAATTATTTTCTCTGTTTAGTATATATATATTGTTTTATTATAGAGATTTATTGAATTTTATTTTAAAGGTATTTTAGTTATATTAATAAAACATTCATATAAAGTTAAGATTGCATATTTTTACCTGTATATTTGTTTGTTTTATTCCTTTAGTTATTAGTTCTCGTTATTTCTTATACATATTAAAAAGTAAGTAAAAATAAAAGTTTTTTTTTTTTTAAAAATAGTTTTTTAAAAAATATTTAAACTAGGAAATATCTTTTTATCTAAGAAATATCTATCTTTAAAGATATTTCCTAGGGTCTATCGACGAAATATAAACTATCTGGGAAATTATCTAGGAATTATCTCTATATAGGAAATATCTTATGACACAGGCATAATAAATTTGTTTTATGGCTCCCAGCATCATCTTATGTCAGCTGCACTTTCTTATTTCAATATTTGCTATATCAAATTGAAAGTATTAATAAAAGGTTGTATAACCATCCAATAGTATGGGATGCCTGTTTTGGTCTTTATACTTAGAGGTCTTGCAAAAAGATTGATGATCAGTCTCCTGTTTTCATTTTTCTATTGTATTATTATTTAGAGGAAAAATTCAATTTTGAAATAATAATTGTTTAATATTCATTTTAATGATGTTACTATTCTGTTGAATTTGAGACAAAGCTTGGTTACTTATTTTATGAATTTTGTATCTGAATATTTAAAAGTTAAACTGGAAAAGAAATTTAATTTTTAATCTAATTTGCTCTTTATTTAAGTAATATAATTAAATATAGAAGTGTGTGACTGTTATGCAAAAAATGTTTTTGAATAACTAAGGGAAGCTTCTGCTTGCTTCTTCCATCCTTTCAAAAACAGTTTTTAAAAAATAGTTCTTCTGATCCTGATATTAAAACAAATGAAATCTTCTTAATCGTAAAATAATATAAATATTCACATTGATTGTTATCTTCTAATTTAATATTTTAATAAGCTTTTTGTTTACACTCCTGTTGTATATTTCTAATATATCTGGCTATTATTTTTTTCTCTTGTACAAAAACAAATGATGTTTTGATTACCCTGCTGATAGTAAAAGTTGATATTTTATTATTTTTTCTGTATTCCTATATTTAATGGAAAGTTATATATACAAGTTACATAAAACTGCCTGCAATTAATAATTTTATATAATGGATGATTGGACTAATTTAATATGTTGAAATGCTTTCGTCGTTTTTAACTCCATCTATGAAAAGATTCTGTTATCTGTCATGCAAATCAAGTGAACTGTTTGTTTTTAACCCCTTAACTGCCAATGAAATCTCAGATGATTAATTTCCAACTGCCAGTTGTTTTGGCACATGAATGTAGTGACACTATGCATCTAAAGAAATGCAGTTTTTCAGTTTTCAAATTTAAAAATATTTATTATGATAGAAGAATCATAAAATTTAATATACAGAATGTGAGATGCAAAATATCTCATAGTGCAAATAACATAAAATATCTAGCTCAATGTCATCTTTATTTTTTTTTAATTATTAAACAATATTCAAATACAGTTACAAAAAAGAAAAAGAATAAACTTGCAGTGGGTATAGGGCTATTCAAACGCATTGTGAGCATCCATACAACTCCTGTTCAAGGTCACTTTATTAAATTCCAAAGCAATAGTTATATTTAAATAGATAACAGAGAATTACATTGTGCACATGTATATACTTGAGACAATTTAGGGGTTAAAGAAACAAGATTATTTTCAATGTATAATTCCTGTTTTCTGATTTCACTATTAAATTTTAAGCTTTGAATATGTATTCTTTATTAGCCGTTAAATTAATTCAATTTTATAAAAACTCTAAATATAGATGCGAGAGTTTGGTGATGTGTGTTCAGACTGCCATTTGATATCATGATTTAGTTTTTGTAGGTTGTTGAATTTGACAAATTATGTATTGTTAGAAGTTTATAAATTCTTGGAGGTTTGAGCTTTAAGCTATGTTATATATGCATCAAATTACATTTGTGATATATTGCTATGATTAAAATCTATGATATTAGCAGTGCTTTGTGTCTTTTTTGTTCCAATTTCTTTCTATCTGTCATTTCTTACTCTGTTTTAATACTGTAACTCTTACAAAACCTATTTCTCTCTATTCACTGAATTGGATTATTTGTTTTTATTTTAATTCTGCTTGTTTAAAAAAATGTTAGGTACAAAAAAATTATAGTCCTTTTGTTATTATTACTTAATTCACAGATATGTGTGCTTTTGCATTGTATAACATTTGCTATTATTTGATCCATTTACAATAATTTGATTGTATTTTAAGCTTAATTTCTGGTTTAAAAAAACAAAGAAAGAAAATTTGACCTCAAGATCCTCAAAATTTAACCTTTTTTTCACCTGCCTAAATTATTAAAAAAAAAAAAAAAAAAAAAGTGGAATTTTTTAATGAAATTTCATACCTTGTCCTGATGCCAAGATTATAGATTTCTATCAAATTGTGAACAAAATCTACCTACAGGAAGTTTGTCATTTTGCATGCATGTGAAAATAATAACACTAAAATTTATTTGAGCTTTAGCATTCTCAGCATTGCAGTTCGTTATCACATTTATAACCAAATTCTTCAACTTGTTGACCATTTATTGTCTTTCTATTCATGAGTATTCAAATGCTTTACTCAAAAATGTCACAAGTAAGATAAATAAAATTATTGTGTATTAACTACAGAATTATATTTGTATCAAATTTTGAAAGTAATTAGTCTAAAGGAAGTCAACCAAAACGCATACTTCATTTTTTTTTACTATTATAAAGTGCAATGCATTGCTTTAAAGGAATTTTGATATATTATGTGGAATTTTTTTAATATACTTTAAATTTTTTTTTTTTTACCTTGCATGCCAAAATATTTTGAAAAATAAACTTTACTAGCATTTTATTAATAAGTTTCAAAAAAATGTATGTTTATTGATTCACATTTCAGTACTTAAAATGACTGTAAGAACTAATTACATCAACAAACTATTATCACTATTGGGGGGGGGGCAGATATTAAGGATACATATGCATTGGATTAATAACATTGTTCAAGTAAAAAATGTTTTAAGTAAAGCCTCGATTTTTATATAGAATTGTGTTTTCTGTCTGAAAAACTATAATTATTACATCAGCTATTTAGCAGTAAGAATGATACTTTTATCTAAAAGCAACTTATAAGTAAAATTTATTTAAATGATTTTATCTTGAGTTTCTATTTTATTTATTTTCTGTTTCTTTAACATTTTAAATCCTTTTCAAGTTTAAATTACATGTTATGTAATTATAATGCACCTGATTTTCAAATACTTTTGCTTTCTTTTTGTGTATGTTTGCTTTAAATGTCTCTACTTTGTTTTTGTTTTTTAATGCTTCAATCTTGGAGTCATG
The DNA here is from genome assembly GCA_026543865.1 of Argiope aurantia. NCBI lineage: Eukaryota > Metazoa > Arthropoda > Arachnida > Araneae > Araneidae > Argiope > Argiope aurantia. The sequence goes on along the minus strand of JAPMOR010052338.1, from coordinate 79,181 downwards.
GTAAGTTTGTTTATATGAATTGTTACTGTTAAATTGTGTTTAAATGTACTTAGCATTTAAATATAATCTGTCTTATTTTGTCTTCATTGTCAGTTTTTTCCCCCTTTTTTTGAAGTTAATCACATGTAGCATTTCTTTGAATCATCATTTTATCTATTAGTGAAAAATTGGCTTCATTCATTTTAATTATTGTATGTTTCATTCTCTTTTTTTAGCTGATGATGGCCAAGACATTCCAGATCATCAAACTGAAAAGAATAACAATAAGCCTACATCACAGTTGATTCAGCAGAATGGAACCAGTTTTAAGACACAGATCAATAATGTCTTGAATCATTCAAATAAATCTCCTTCTTTCAATACTGACTCATTTCAACCTGAAGTTGAAAGTATTTATAATCAAGAGAATTTGTCACCACTAAAAACTTGTGCTTCCATTGAATACATTCCAAATAGGACATTGAGCACCAATTCTATTAGTCGCCTCTCTGCTGATACAAGCTTTGAAGATCATCAGAAAAATGTTGATTCAAATTACTTAGACGATAATCATGTAAAGAGTGTTGATGAGAGTTATAATGCACTACATGATGTACAACAGAATTTTGGATCATCAACTTTTTATGTCAGCAGTCCATATGCTGTTAGACTTGCTAATAAAAAAGTAAGAATCTCAGATTAATATGATATTTTAAATGAAGAACAAACAATCTTTAACTCAGAACTTTGAATTTTTATATCATTATAGTAGGATCTCGGTTTTGATACCTGATTCCACCAAAGGACCTGATTTTTGTCCTGACCTTTGATACCTAATCCAATGCATGTTAAATCCATCTTTACCAAATTCTTCCTGTTGGTATGGTGCAGTCCTTTTGAGAAAAGGGTATTAGCTTAGGTGCCATCCTCATCATATGACCATGATTTAGAATTACAAGTCTCCAATAGTTCTAGTGGTGCATTAATATAACTAAACTAAACCAAACTTGTTTGTGTCATCAATGGTAGAATTGCTAGGTTTTTATATATATTTAACTTTACTTGTTTCATATTAGTATAGTCCAAATTTTATAATAAATTTTTCATGCATTTCCCAATGTTCCAGAGTTTTAAAATTCAATAACTTATATGTTCTTGATTAGAGTTTGTTTGTACCTAGTTTTTTATATCAGGTTAAGATTAATTCTGCTACTCAGTTGTACTAATACCACTTGTAGCTGATTCTTTTCTTGTCACATACTTGCTCTTGCTGTGACGAGAGCAGGTTGATTTTGATGTTCGGTTGTACCCAATACAACTGGTAGCCGATTCTATTCCTGTCAGAATGAAGACATACTCAGTGGATATTGGTTCTTATGCAAAGGCTGATACTGGTATAAATATGAGTTTCCCTTAGTTGAATTGATGAGGATTAGTTGAATTGATGATGATTAGTTGAATTGCTGGTGGGCTTGGTTTTGACCCTGATTGGCAGGTAGTTGAGGTGAGGAAGAAAAAGGCATTGCTAATATAGGAAAAGGTTGGGATTCTTCAATGATATGTGCACTGTCACGTGGGATGAAAATCGTAGTAACTGGGATGAAATCGATGTGATGAAGAAAAATATTATCCATGCTCATAGCATTGCTGTGACAGCATGGCAAACTAAATTAAAATAATCAGTTAAGTTTAGAAGCTGATGCCAATTACCTGATATTTTTGTTTGTATCTGTTTTATGTACTTGATACTTTCTGATACAAAACATCAGGTTGATAGGATAATATTCAACCCTATTCTTAATGTCAGCTAATTTATGAATTGAATTAAATTTTGATTCTGTATGTGTGGCATTCCATAATAAGGTTCATATATGATCTAATCACTTTTTCAGTTAAATGGCATATAATAATCACCCTTTCAGTTATGTGGCATATGAAATTCTATTCCATGCTCATAAAAAAATTAGAGTGCCTAAGAGTATAATCATATTTTACTAAATAATAATCAGTGTATCTATTTTATACCTTTCTTTTTATAATTATTAATATTATCCTACATCATTATATGGGAAGTTCATAATTATTTAGGTAATCATGCTTTTATTGAGTGGATATAATTAAATCTTCTTTCAAATATATGAAATGAAACTGATTAACTTTTAAATATATAATTATTTATTTTATCAAGGAGATTTTATTACTTGTTTGTATTGTGATAAAGAACTAATCCGAAAATATGAATGTAAAATAAATTTAAAATTAAGTTAATTCATCTTTCAATTTTGGACTCAAGAGTTAAAAGTTTTTAAAAAATGCATCATCAATTACCATGTATCAAATTTAAATCTATCAGTCTTTAGAATTTTTCATTTTCTATCAATAAAAAAAAATTGATTAATTTTAATTTAAGAATTTTAAGATTAAACTAAAGGTTGAGCATTTCACCCTAATATTTTCAATATATATTTTCCTATTATCATTGCTTACTACTCATAAATAAACATGAAATGTGGTATGTATTTTATGAACATATAGAAAAGTGTGTATTCAACTCATTAATAAATGCAAATCAGTTTTTCTGAATAGTTTACTGGCAACTTAATGTTCTATACAAATATTTACTGATTGTGAAAAATTTCATTATTTTACTGATTGTGAAAATTTTCATTATTTGAAGACATGTATTCATATTACAAAAGATGAATCCCAAATCACAGAATATTATTATTTGACTACGGATTCTAAAACCCTTCGCATCAAAATAGTGGTGAAAGGAGGGGATGTTTGCATTTAAAAATAAAATAAACTCGGATTACTCCTGGTCAAAATGATAATGAACGAATTTAAAAAATGGGGTCAAAAACTATATGATATTCATGTACATGTGAAAAAAATATATAATAGGGCGGAAATCAAGGTGAAAGAATGACGAATTCCGGAAATGCACTCATCCTTCTGCATCTCTCTCCTTAATGAGATAGAATCATCAAAAAATGAGTGATCATCTCAGAATACTGAAATGAACAGTATCTAAATATTCCTTCATTTATTCGACATATCTGTAATCTACATTATTGTTGCATTTTTTCTATAACTAAGCTGTAGATTATTAACTGTTTTTGATGTCTCAGAAAAGAAATTGAAGTCTTTAAAAAGTATAATTATTATATTATAACATTTGATGCAAAAAAAAATCCTTTAAACACCAAATGAAAATATGAAGTTTGTGAATGCACTCTCCTAAATACGTTGTTTTAAATTCAGTACAGCTATGGGGAATAAACTACTTGTAGGAATGAACTAAAATATTATATGCTGACATGAAATAACCTTGTCTATTGATTTATGCTCAAATTTAGGTGTGCTGCTATTAAATAAAATTAACTTTTAATTTTGAAAAATATTTCATTTTATATTTTTTTATATAAATATATATGTAAAGTGTGTTGAATGTTTTATATTTTCATATTATTATCTGTATTATTTTCAAGAAAATACTAAATTTTATTTTAACAGTTGAGGATCAAAATTTTATTAGTTTACAATTTCAAAACAAACAGATCTCAACTAATGAAATTTGATTTCTGCAAACAACTTTTGATATAGTTTTGAAATATGGGAACTGGGTATAGCCGTTTTGAATTCAGAAGTTTGTTCTTATTTCAGTATATAGACAGTCCTTTAAAAAAAATTTAATTAAAAATCTTTAAAAGTATGTTAATTTTTTTTTTTTAATAATTGTATGAGGAACAATGCCAGAGTTGAACTAGGCAGCCTCTGGTATAAAACCCAGTTTATGTATATATATTAGAACTGTATGCATATCTTCCATCATGTATTCCACCCCTTTTTATTATTTTGCAGAGGTCTCTTTCTGATAAAACATATTGCTTAGCTAAAGAACTCTTAATGACTGAAAGGACATACAGAAAAGATTTAGAAATTGTTGATGTTGTAAGTATATGTTTTAATTCTATTAATTTGTTGTTGTTGTTTTTCAGTTTTAATTTAAGGTGTTGCATTTGTATAATATTAAAACTTGATGTGCTTTTTACAATTTTTAAAGTTTCAATATGATTATTTTATTATATGTATTATTAAAAAAAGTAGGGCACTAAACTTATATAATTACACAATATAAATAGTATGTAAATTATGTATTCAATATATAATGGGATATTTGCAGGGATGTTGTTTGATTATATATATATATATATATATATATATATATATATATATATATATAAATTGCTAAAATGCAATTTTTTAATTTAATTGTAAATTTAATAATTTGAAAATTACTCATTGTTGTGTTTCCTCATATAATTTATACTTGTATTGAAAGATACGATGAGAAAAATAAAAATATTATATTTTAGTAATTAATTATGTATATCTTATTTTCAGTGTGCTTTTTAATCAAAAGATTGTTTTTAAATATGTAGGAATTTTTATATCAACTCTTCATTTTTTTTTATGTTGATATATATATTTGAGGATGTTTTTTGAGTATGTGTTAAAATTAATAGCAAACAGCTGAAATTTTTCATTTAGGTAATAAAATTTCTGCCAAATCCAAAGTATTTTTTGGGGCATTACTTTATGGAATAAGATTGAAATATTTGTTTTTATTCCATTGATTGACTTTTAATATTTATGCTATCAATATACTTGTTAGCGCTGAATTTTTATTATAAATAAATGTGAAATATTTTCTTTTGTTTATATTAGTATTGCATCTTTTCTAAAGAAGAAAGATATAAATTAGTGGTCATTTTAAGGTAGGTGTGAAATGCATCATTTCATGGCATGGTATTGTTGCCTCCTCGACTGATTAAGTTGCAACTGAATTTGCATGAATATTTCTTTATAAAATTTATTTAATTTGTATTTATTAATATCATTTAATTTGTTTGAATATTACAGGGTGTGTAGCATCATGAAAAGTGCTTAAATTTAAAAACTAATTTTCAGCACCTTAAAAGTGCTTAATGTTCAGAAAAGGTCCTTAAAAAGTACTTAATTTTCTTGTGAAGTGAAGAAAGCATTTTGTTTTGTTTCCCCATAAGTTGAATATGACAATTCGAAATCATGGTCATAAAGGCTTGTTTACAGGATGTATCATAAAAGAAAACCAACAAAAGGGAAGAATTCTAAGAATTATTCCAAGGTTCCAGCACATATTAAGATAACACTTGATGGTTCTTTTTTGCGCCCTCTTCTTTTCCTTCCCGCCCCCTCCCTTTTTCTTCAACAATGTGCTTTGCCATTTATTAAAATACTGGAATAATTATCTGGAAAGGGTGGCGCAAAGTGTGTATTATGCCATACTTCACTTAAAATTCCTACTACAGGTATTCAATTGTACTATATTGAATTGTTATTAATTGCGGTCTTAATTGTGTTAATCAATCGCTTAAAATCTAGTATAATGAAATTTTAACTTGACGCCTTTAATTTTTAATGATCGTGATATTGTTTGTGGTATTTTTTGAATATCCTCATCATTTGAACATTTTTATTTCTTAGACTAATCTTACCAAAAATCATTTTTGACCAAGAATAAAAGGAACTGCTGTATCTGGTACTTAAACATTTGTAAAGAATTTTTTTTTTTGGGGGGGGGGGTTAGATTTTATCATTTTATAATGATTTTTTTTAAACTCTTATAGAAATTTTCCCCCAATAAAATCTCTCTTTATATATAAAGTCTTTACTTGAGCAACGTCCAGCATTAAGCCATATAAGTTAGGAACATGAAGCTTGGGAAGTTATTTTTTGGGCATTAGAGGCTCACTAAGAATGGATTTCTCAAACTTTTAATTTGAAGTTTAATTAAAAAATAGAATTTTAATGTGTTTTCATAACATTAAAGTACATTATGGCGTAAAATTATTTTAACACCGTTTTAAAGGTTAAAAAAAATAGCTTTTGAATAATAAAAAAATTTTTGGTTGAATGTAATTATTAATTATTCTTTTATTCTTAGAAATTGGTTTTGGATTCTTCTTAGATATTGTCTCGGGCTGACTTAAAGAAAAACTTTCTTAAAGATAGCTTCAATTGGCATTTTTACTTTTCCATATACAAAATTAGCGAAAATATTGCAATTGTCAAAAAATTCGAGATTTTAATGTATCTCCACATTTCATACCTCCTTTAATTCGAAAACACATTTTCAGAAAATGTCTGTCTGTGACAAATATAACAAAGAAACACTGAGCGAGATGGGTGAAATTTCATATACGGTCCTCACACCAAATGTGTAGATTTCGCTCAAATTTTCAGCAACATCCGTTTAGAAGAAATCTGTTTGTCTATCTGACTGTTTGAATATAAGTTAGCATGATAACTACAAAATGAAGAGAGCTAGATACTTAAAATTTAGTACAGAGATTTAGTATCTATTGCATAAACATCTGTCAAATTCTGAGCCAAATCCAACAAGGAGTTCGCCACATGTCCGCCTGTACTTTCAGAAATATGTAAATGCGACAACTCAAAAATAAAGCAAATTTGGTATGTAATTTTGGGACAATAAGTGTAGTTTTGAGTCATTTTTTTTTTTAAATCAGTTGTTAAGAATGCATCTAAAACCCAAATTTGCTTTTCGGATACTTTCAACCGTATGCCAGAGATTTATCCCAAAACACTTGCCAACAATCACACTATAGATAGAAACAGTAAAAATATTTAATTCACGTCTAGTGTTAATATTCCGTAACATACGCCAATGTCACACAAGGCATTTCACTGCAATATGCGAGAAAATTTTGCGGAGACGCTCTGGCTGATTGATTTCCATTTAACTTCTAACTACAGGGCTAATTCTTTTTTTTTTTTCTTTCTTTTTTTTTTTTTTTTTTTTTTTTTTACTTGCTTTTGTTATTTATGAAAACTAGGAACTTTTTCATTTCCTTGAAAATTATATACATCTTTTCTTCTGCAATTTTTGTTAAGTAAAAATTTTTGTTTGTAGATTAAAAAACAGGTTTTCATTAAATTTTACGAACGTAAACGTTCAAAAAAGACTTACTATACTTTTAAAAACAAGCAATATGTAAAAAAAAAAAAAAGAAATTTAAGTCAATTCCTACTTAGATCAACAAAAAAAAAAAGTTTATTTTAGTTACTTTTTTTTAAATAATTACAATTAATATAAATATGTGTATGCATATGCCAGAATTACAATATTGTGGCAAATTTTTTTTAATGGAATTCCTACTTATTTTCTTTTATTATTATTATGTCTTAAATTATGTATGATTGGATGTCGCGTGAGTAATCTCAGAGCTTGGTGACTTTGGCGACCAAATAGAAATTACTGGACAAATTTAATTAATTAATTAATATGTGTAAAAAAAAACTGTATTAACATCAAGTGTCATCTACTACTAGTTTTAAAAAAGTATATTTGAACTTGAGTGGATGAATAAAAAGTATTTTATTAACGATTGAAAATTTGAACAATATATATATATAGGGAGAGTGTGAACTAATAGTAGGAATTCAATAAGAGGCGATAATACAATTTCTTTTTAGTGTGATCATTTGTAAACCCTGCTATTATTTTCTATTAAAAATAATTTTAAAAACTTATTTAGAACATGACTTTGTTCTATCGTCAATTTTACGGCAGTCTTGCCTGTTGTATGATGATAGTCATATGAATGCTTTAGTTCTTAGCTTTATAAGATTGCAATTGAAATTACTTAATAGAATAAGTCAGTCCAGGGAGAAATTTACTCTTTCTATCCCAGCAGTGTTGGATCTCAATTATTGTTGCTTATATAAAAATCTTGGGTCATGCTGAAAACAAATACAAAATATTTGGTTATGTTGAGCACCTACATCGCTATTGACATTTTCAGAAATGTTTTATCTATCTGATATTTTATTTTAATTTTTTTTAAAAATGAAAAAGATCCTTATTGTGAATCTTTTAAAAGTTCACTTAATTTTTTGGTATTAATAATTTTTTTCTTCCAATTTTTATGGTCATTAATATGCTTTTGTCAAATTCAAAAAGGCATAATTTTACAAGAAATAAATATGAAATTTTTTAAAAATAAATATTTAAAATTAATTTTTAAGAATTTTTTTCTTCAATAAAAACTATGCATTCTTATAAAATAGGGGGGGGGGGATACTATGCTTAGAAAATACACAGTTTATGTGTGCATGCTTATACACAGGTGCTTAATTTTGGGGGCTAAGGTGCTTAAAAAGGGCTTAAAAGTACTTAATTTTTGAAGCAGTTTTTCACTACGCACCCTGTATTACTTATTATAAATAAATATATTGTTGAAATTTTTAACTTTCTTGTGTGTGTGTTCCATGTTTAACAATTTACATAACCAAAAAAATATGCTTTGAAATCTTTATTTTTTTCCATCTTTTTTAAGACTTGTGATGAAATTTTGTATTGCAATTCCCTACTTTTTTGTGTTTGTGTGCATGCAGTATATTCATAAAATATCATCAGATTGTCTTTTTTTTTTTTTAACTACTTTCTGTAAATTTCTGAATAGTTTTGTGTTGATATTTTATATGTTACCTGGTTTTGGTTTAAAAACTATGTAGATCTGTGTAATTTAATTTTTTCCTAAGATTTTTTTAAAAAATACTTTTTCCTTTCTTTCTAATTTGATTTTTTTTTCATGTATGAAGTGTACAAAGAGCAAGCAAGCATTTCCTTTTGCATGAATTGTCAAAAAATTTGAATTCAAGATTTTGTAGAATCTTGGTATTTCAAACTTCCTTGAATTTGAAAAACATATTTTTGGAATGTTTGCCTGTCTTTGAACTCAATAATTCAAAAGTGTTTTGAACTAGATATATGAAATAGTTTTAATACTATGATGTATCTTTATACCAAATTTTTAAATTTCTGTCAAATTTTGAATGGCTTCATTCAAAAGAAGGGAATTTGTCTGCCTGTTCATATACAGATGGATATAATAACTACAAAAAAGAAACAGCTAAGTGAATAAAATTTTGAACTAAATCCATCAAAGTAATTGAGTGTTGGTATATTCTTTAGCATACATATAATTGTAGCAACACAACAATGCAATAACCTCGGTAAATAAAATTTCATGTGATTTTCTTTCTAAAATTTGTAGTTCTGTGTCATATTGTGGTTTCAGTCATTCAAAAAAATTCATCAATAATGCATATCTAGATGGTTTTTTTTTTTTTTTGACATTCTGCAAAGCATAAAACGATCATGTGCAGGAAAATAAAAACCTAAGAACTTGATTCATCTTTACTATTAAGTATGCTTGATCGATGAAATTTTATATTAAAGTTCAATAGGATTATTATCTGTCTGCCTGAAGCAAGCTTAATTTACACATTTATAATGTAAATGATGAGATATTGTAATAATGCTTTTTTTCATCCCATGTGTTTCTAAATATAGCATAATCAAAAATTTCCTCATCACCCCCACTAGTATTTCTTATTATTACTTTAACTGCCCATTCAGATTGCAGATTAAGAAATATCATACTTTAGTGAGATTAGTTTGATATATCTGAAAATTCAAAAAATAGTCTATATATATGTTACAGTGAAAACCCGAAATCAGGCAAAACGCGAATTAACTAGGGAAAACGCTTTCTAACTGGCAGTACCAAGGAAAACCCGAATTAACAAGGAAAAATGCATTCTCAGTAACAGGGCTAGGGATAAACATTTTATTCATGTTTTGACTGATTTGTTAGACAAAACTATTTGCATCTATCCAAAATTATTATATTAAATTATACTTAGTAAAACAGTATTTGAGGAAAAATCCTATCATTGAAGGAAAAAAAAATACTTTATTTGGATATTGTTTAAAGCAGTACCACTATTACAGATTATTTATTTTGATAAATCAAACTACTGTAACACTTAGAATTGCATAGAGAACTATTTTTCATACAGAAATATCTATTTGAAGGACAGTATTTTTTACAAGAATAGTGGATGAACCCTTGCCCAGTTCCTATAACTCTTTTTCTTGCTGCTGTTCTCAGAGAAATTTTCTGATTCGGTACTTGTTCTTTAGTCAAGAAAATTTGCTGTGATACATCGAATTCAGATCTAAAAGTCAGGGAATATGTTAAACTTTTATATCAAACTTGCACTCTGAATTGATATAATCTACTGTATAAATATTTATAAAATTTAAAGTTAATATCAATTGAATAAATTATATTTATTGAATAAATATTGAACTAATTAAGTTTAAATATCATTTCTTACCTCGAATACAGTTTGTTCAGAACTCCATCTTTCGTACCAATTTTGTACAGGCCATCTTTATTTTTTTTTCAAGAACTACACTGAAGAGATTTCACAAATAAGTTTTTGCTTGATCAACATCTGGAATGGGAACAACACTACCTCCAATATCAACCTCAGAATGTGTTGCATCAGATATCTTTTTCATTCATTTGGCTTGCTTTATTAAATTTTCTTTGGCTTCCTCTCTAATTAGAAAAATGTTGGTCGACTTATTAGCAAGAATATGCTCCTTTGATTGTGCTTGTTCTTCCGCGTTCATAACCTCAAATATTTTCTGAAGTCCATCCTCGTCTTTGATAATTTTTATAATATCTGATAGCAAAGTTGAGGTTGTCATTCCAACTCTTGGCTCAATCCCAAACAGCTTTGTATGGTGATTGTACGATTCCTGAATATAAAGCTCTGTTTTTCATGAATTGGACAAAGCGAAGACCATAGGACCACTTTGTAGTTTTATTATCCTTCATCCAGGAAGCCAACATATTTTCTACGTCTTGATTGACCCTCTCAACCGAATCCTGCGACTTGTTATGACGAGGCTTCCCACGAACAATCTTCAATTCTGGCCAATACGTACGTTACTGCTCTATAACTGAATTTACAAACTCTCTTCCTTTATCAGATTGCAGTATACAAGGAGCCCCAAATATCAAAAACATACCAAGGATTTGCAACGCATTTTCTTCGGCTCTTTTGCTCTGAAGTGGTCGTAGCAACACAAATTTCGTTAAATGGTCCTTAATAATAAACTTAAATTCATTATCTGCCTGAGATTGCATGTCAATCAAATCCACTTGACAGCGACTATTCATTTCTGTGTGAATGGTAGATTTAGAAACCAAACCTTTCCTTTTCATATTTTTTTCTGTTGACATATTTCATAAAAAAAAAAAATAAAAAAAAAACTTTGAATCATCTCAGTGGTTATGTTAGCATATTTTCTTGAAGTTTCAATTTGAAGTCTGTCTCTACCACCATGCCCTTTGGCCACATGTGCACTTTCGATGACATCAAAAATTTCTTCAACTGTAAATAATATTTGATGGGCTCATTTGAAGAAATCAACTTTTTTACTCCACTGATTTCAAGAATGTCAAATCTTTTTAATCTGCGGTACTGAACAGAAGTCTTGCTAACGGCAGGTTTTGCTTTTTCAACCTCAGATAAAAGAGTGTTGTATTCATCATGTCATCACATCGAAATTATTCTGTTTTTCTGTAACAATTGTAATTGTTCAAGAAATCCATTTTTCCCCTTTTTAGCACAAAAAGCATTAACATTTTCTTCACTCATCGTAACTGAGTCAACCAGCACAAACACGTTGCAACCAGAATAAAATTGGACAACTGCACTTTCTTTTGGATAATTCACGAACAAAAAATCTACCTTCGTGTGGTTTTAATCTGATAAAACAGGAAATAACTAGAGAAAACGCATTCTCCTTAGCGCTGTAATTCGAGTTTTCCCTGGTGCTGCCAGTTAGAACACGTTTTCCCTAGTGAATTCGCATTTTGACTGATTTTGTGTTTTCACTGTAACATATATATATGGAAAAATTATTCTTGTAATTTATTGCTTGTTTTTTATTAGTAAAGAATGATGTTCTAAGAATTTCTAAACCTTCCTTCGTGATTATAGATGAATTATTTTGCAATATTTCCAGAATGTATAAATATTGAGTCACATAAGTATGAACAAGCTCTCTGTTTATTGTTTTAAATTTCTTTGAACTGATAAATCTACTTTATTACTAGACAAAACTTCCCTTTTAAATTTCATTAGATGATTTACATAAATTGAGTTGTAAATTATACATTTTTAGAGAAACTTCTCATGTTAAAGGAATTTTTTCTTATATATAAAAAATTAGATATCCATTCTCACCAGTAGTCAAAAAGCAATTACATAATTAATACCATTTAAGCCCAAGTCTTTGCAATACTATAAATGAAGCAGTATCAAAAATTATTAATTTTAATTAAGTTTCTATTAGATAAAGAATCTGATAAAATGATATTCATTGCATATTGTTTAAAATGATTACAGAATTTTCATGATCAGTAATTGTATGGTGTTCTTTGTAATGAATAAACAAATTTCATTCCAATTTATCAGATTATATATTTTTTTTAAATTTTGTGAAAAAATGTATCTCTCGCATATGAAAATAATTGTTTTTATTCAGCATCAATTTTCTCCCTTTTTAAGTTTGTAATAGGTATAAAATGTTTAGGAAATCTTAAGAATTAAAAATTGCATATTTTTGCCAAAAATCATTGCCTCATCCCCCTATAAGTCATAAAGATTTCTTTTATCTTTATATTGGGATAAATGTGAGTTGGATTATTCCTTTAACATCCAGCCTTCTATTTGTAAAACAATTACATTTCTTCCATATCTAAATTAAATATATCCCATTATTTATTTTTTGCTTTGTTTTAAAAAGTCAAAAAATATTCCCAAACTACTCCACTAGCATGTACCACCCTTTAGCTAGTTGATCCCCCCCCCCCCCATTAAAATTATTTTTGAGGTAATGCAATTAATTTGAAAGTTACCTTTAATATTTGATATTTTGCTCTATTTATAAAATACTTTTAAAGTATATCTATAAAAAGTTTTGTTAAATATCTATCTGTATGTTTTTGGTTTTTCTTTAAATGAATTTATTTTAATTTTACTTCAAAGTTAGTTACATTTTGATGTTATTGGTGTAATTTAAAAGAAATTTACTGTAATCTGTTACTTGGAATAAAGTGTTTATTAATAGTTAATTGTAACTAATAGTTTTTAAAAGATATTAAAGGAATGTATCAGGTAATTTTTAAGTTTTGTAACATATTTTTTAATCAGTAAGTAAATTGACACCATTTCTTAAACACATTTTTTAATTCATTTATATTGCAGTTTTAAAGTTAATTATTGTCAAAGCGCAAAAGGATTTTAAAAATAAAATTTTCAAAATTCTTTGTAGTTTTATAGACATTTTAATGCGCAATTTTTTTTAATTAATTAGAGAAAATTGCCTTACAAATCTTGGTGAGCCTTTGTTCCTTTGGATTCTTATGCCTTTATTTACAAGTATAAATAATTTTTTTGTCATATTTAGGTATTTCGAGAGGAGTTTTATGCTCAAACAGAGGTGCAGTCTGAAGCTGCTGAAGAGATGTTGTCCATTATAGACCCTCTATATGAGAAGCATTGTTCTTTGCTGAGAGACTTAGAACAAAGATTAGCTTTCTGGTTTGTTTCAGCCCTTTCACTTATTGTTCATTTATATAGTAATTATGGAATGTATATGAAATTCCAAAATTTTTACTTTTTATATTTGGATTTATAAAATGTAGATTCCTTCATAAATGTCATTAAACAAATATATAATTCTGAAATATATAAATTTTACTCTATATCAGATTTGAACAAGAAGTCAGCATTTTATAATAGTATTGATTAACCCCCTTTGTTAGCAAATTGGTTCATTTGAATTTTTAGTTGTATTTAATTGAACTTAAATTACAAATGATTTGATGCCTTTCAATGAAGCATTATAAACACTCAGTTGTGATAAACATTAAAATTATATTATTTTAATAGTTTTGTTTGTATGGGTCTTCCTAATAGAGTCAAATCCTTTGATATCATAATGCTATTAAAAACATAAGTTTCCAAGCAATTTAACTTAATATATAACTTTATATTTATGCAAACTGCATAGATTATAAGCAGGTTCTTTTTTCTATAACTTGGAATAGAAGATAATAATGTGATTAAATAATTAATAAAACAATGAAAATGTTTTGAATTGCATATCAAATGAATGATATTTATTGCTTAATAATATGCAAAATATCTTTTTCAAAATTGGCAAAGTTTAGAGGAAAACATTGCATGCTTATTAAATTGGCTTCATTAAAACAAACAATTTCTTGAATTTTAAATAATTATTGAATTAAAAACCAAAATGTGAAAAAATGTAATTAAAAAATTTACTTTTTTGTATGCAATGAAAAGTGTGTTTTTAAATTCTGATTGCATTATTTTAATTTAAAATACTCAAATGAAAAAAAATAATAATGTTTTGCATTATTTGAAGATTTTTTTTTTTTTTTTCTATCTTCATTATGGTGTAGGGAAGGTAGACCTGGAAATCGTGGTTCCCCAGGTATCAAAGGTGTGAGTGATGTTCTGCTTTTGCATAAAGGAATGATAGAAGTAAGTATTCATTTGTTGTTCCTAAATCATTTCTTCCCTTTGTGTATAGTGATATGTTATTAATTTTTAAAACTATTTGACAATAAGAATTCATCATTCCTTAATAGAACTAAGATATTAGGCAAAAATTAGTATTGTGATTAGAACAGTTTCCAGATTCAATGAAAAAAATTAAATCTAGATTTTGACTTTTAACTTTTATATTTTTTTTCTAGTAATAAATTGTTGAGCTTTTTTTTAAAAAAATATTTCTGCTTTTTTTTATTTAGTTTTACATTAAAAAAAGATAATACAAGTCTGTAATACTTAAAACATGCTGTTTAGTAATAGAATGTTAATATGTAAAAAAGTTCGTGTTTTAAAATTAGTTACAATAAGTTTTATATAAAAAAATTGCAAAATTTATAAAAGAATTTTTTTTTTTATTTCTTGGTACCAAATAATTTCCTCCTTACTAGACTTTGTATGCTTTTATTTCAACTGCAAAATGAATAAATGAAGTGTAAGGTATAATTTAATTTCTGGATTTATGTGTGTGAGACTCTGGTGGAAATTTCACCAAAGTTGCTAGAAAGTAGGGATGACCTACCAATTGTTGTTTCATTTTGAATTTCAGAATCAGAAATATTTAGATAATAGTTTGTGTAATAAATTATTCCATGAAAATACCTTATTATGTACTAACAGTTTATTTACAGTTCTAATATGTTACAGTTCTTTACTTTAAATTACAAAATAACATTCGATAATATTTATGGTATAAATAATATCAATTTTTTCTAAAATTGAAAGTAGTTCAAACACCATACCTCTGCATACATAAAAAAACTAGACTGCTACCTTTCACAATTTCCTTTACCAAAATATCAAAGAAAGATAATAATTGGGTAGAATATTACTCTGACAGTTCTAGATTGTGTAATGATACTCAAAAGTTGTATATTATTAGCTAGGTACCCTTTGTATATTATTAGCTAGGTGACAAAAGTGAAAGAAAAAAGGGATGGATGCCATATTTAGAGAATAACTATATTTTCTCTTAAATGACATAAAAATGGCTATTCAAAATATTGAAACCACTTTATTGAAGATTATTTTTTCTCAGATAAACTGATGCATGCTTTTAAAACTTGCCACTGAATTGTGAATATACTGGTAGGGTGAAGTAGGCAAATCACTCAGCCATCCAAGCAAGAAATCACACAGCAACTGAAGTGATGCTCTAAACAAAATTTCTACTGGAGTCCAAATGATCGTGTCATGCTTAGCACTTCTGTAGACTAGGAGAAGCCTCAGTATATGAATGTTCCAATCCATCTAATTGTATTAAACGAACATTGACAGGTGGTACAGAATAATTCAGTTATATCTTTTTATTATACCATCTCACTGGTTCTGTCACTTAGTTCCACATAGTATTAGAATGTCATGCTCCACTGAAAATTACCTCTTTGTATATTGTTGTTGTTGTTTTTATTTTGTAAACTAGTCTTTGGATGACTTTTGAGGAATAGCTTGACAGATTTTTAAGTGATAAAAAAAACTGATAAATTATCCAACAGAAGGGATAATTAATTCTTCAATCACTTGACTTAAGGCCATGCTTCAACAGTGAATATAGATTTATAATAATGTATTCTGCATTCTTTTGTATGCATATGCCTATGATAGACTGTTATTTTAAGGTATCTGTTGCAATGAGAAAATAATCCGCAAACATTTTGAATATACAAAAAGATTGATCCTTCAAAAGATTCGAGATAACTGATATTAATAATGCTTCATCTGGGAAATCGAAATCAGAATTGAAAATTTAATATAGCTGTGAATAATTTAGACAAAACTTTGAAAGCATCAGTAAATATTCAGGATTACTATTGAGTTCATAAAACAGTTTTTAAAGTGAATCTTTGCCTTTTTTTAAAAATTTGAATTTTACTTTTATAATTTTAATTGTGCAATGGGAAAACTTTGTTAATGGCTGATTATTTGATGAATTTTTAGTGAGTTTTAGAAAGAATTTCTTTAATAGAAGAATATTAGGTGTCCAAATTGGAAGGCAAGAACAACTCGAAAGGTCTTGAATTTGTTTGATGTTGCATGCTTTGAGTTGGATTTTTGTAAACTTATTATGAAACTTTTTATTGTAATGCATTATAAAATACACTAAAAATATATTCTGATATGATCTTTGGTACATGAGTCATAGGGATTAATGCAATTACTTTTAAACAGTTTTTTTTTTTTTTTTTTGTAAGTTTTGTTTCAAAGATTTTTTAAATGGAACCTTTCTTATTGCTTTTTGTAGAAACAATGCCTAGATATTTTATTGATTTGCTTGTAATAAGAGTAAAGCCAGTATAAGAAATACTTGGAACAGTAACTATTTTTATTTTTGAAAAGTTTGTTATTTTGCTTTTATCAGAATTGATGGTTAATTTCCAGTAATTGCATCACTTAAAAACATTTTCCATTGTGTTGACAAAACATATGGTTTATCCACAGGATTGATTGAAGGACTTTTGTTGTTGGTCCATGGACAGATGTGACAAGTTGATTGGCTCTAATTATTGTTGTCATAAACAACATCAATTTGAATATTAAATACATATTTTATGACAATTTTTATCCATCAAAAGTTAATGATTTGATCTTAAGGCAAAAAATTCTTTTGTTTAGATTCAGGGAAGGATCACTTGAAAACATTTCCAACACTGTACTTTTCTTTTCAATTTCCCTCAAAAGATGTCAATATTCTCGACATCTGTCTTAACATAAATTTTTTAATTCACATATTTTACCTTCTATTTTGGCTTTAGATTCTATTTCAGTGGTTTTAATTTGCTGCTGGAAGTCTTGAAACTTTTGTCTTGTTAATTAGAGTTCCACTTTTGTTTCATCTTATCTAGCTTTTGCCTTGCTTGTCAATTGTTTTTGTCTAGTTCCCATTTTCAGATGGAATTCCAAGTGTAATCATTTGATTCTGTTTTTTTTTTTTTGTTTTTTTGTTTTTTTTTTTTTTCAAATATTCCTCCCCAGCTTCCATCTTATGTAAGTATGATGCTTATGTAATTCAATCGCAATACCGCACAAACTATAACTTTTATTGTGGAAAATCAACTGTCCAATGCAGTAGTTGTACCAATTGACTCCATAACATATAGCAACATTTGTTTAATAGATATACACAGACAACAAAAAAAAAACTGAAACTTGCACAAGCACATCACACTTACAATAAAAGGCAGCACACAAGCAGGAAATTAGTAGTGGGAAAAAAAACATAATAGCACAAAATGTCGAAGAAGAATTCTAAAGGGCTGCTTTCATATGACTACTCTCACCTTTCGAACATCTGCTACTCTGCACTGATGATTCACTTCAGCTGAATCAATTACCAACTCACCATTGAAATCAATTACCAACTCACTACTAATTCAATACTGACTGGCTACTTGGCACATAACTCATTGACTAATTCAGTACTAACTCTGTACTGACATACTTCAATTCTGTCTCTTGACTTTTATAGTTTCTGTGACAGAGCAAAGTAGGTTCTACAGGATTACTATAGCGTGTCTCCTAATGAACTTATCTCCAAAATTCCAGTAAATTCTTAAAATCTATTTTGTCACAAAGGTTAGAGTTCATTGATTTGGCATCTATTCTACATTCTTTAAAGCTATCTGTAAAGCTTTCTTCCTTATCAGCACACCCACTATGCTGGGAAGCTACATTACAAATTTGTAAAATTATATAATAAATACTATGAATTGGAGAGTCCGGTAGGCTTCATTGCATTAAACTACCGAGACAACTTCAAAACTAAACTCTAAAGCAGTTGTCTACATTTTATAGTCTGGTTTGTTGAGGTGCTCAAACTTCCTGGGAATCTCTCATATTTCAAGAATCATTCACCAAGACTGCAGACCTCACATTTTATCGGCAAATCAAAAATCCTTGCAATACTTTATTCTTATTTAGAGAAAAGCAATTAAAAGTATTTTACTTTAATCAAGATCAATAAAAATGACTTTCAAATGTTATTTATTTCATATTTCTAAATATATAATGCAATCTTCAAAGCAAATGGCATTCATTAATGAAAACAAATTGGACTTTACTTATAAAGAAAGATATTGTTTTAAAAATTTTCCTTATTGATATTGATCAAAATGTTAAGAGAAATAGTAAAGCAGCTATAAGAATTATAAAAATTGGCTTATAATTTAATATTTTATGTTATTTAATAATCTAAAAAAATGTTGAAATTAACCTTTAAGTAACTCCTTAAGTAACTTTAAGTAACCTGAAATTAACCTTAAAGTAACTCGAAAAAGTTACTTTGAATGCAGGCATTCAGTGAGAGAAACTAGAAGAGGCTTTCCCCTTCTTTTAAAGGCGTTTGTTGAAAATAACCTCTTCGATTTCAACCACCCGTAGAGTTAATGGGTCATCTGTCCCCTCCGTAGTAAGCGGGTTGCTTTTTTCTTGTGGTTTCGGCTCGTCCGAACCCTAGAGAAGGCTTTTAATCTCAGTTTTATTTTATTTGTTTTCCCTGAAAATTATTTCAGCAATTCTGTAGGAGAAATTGCAATAATAAATAAATTGCAAATACGATATCTGCTGAATAGTTTAGAACATTAAACAATAATTTTTAAAAATTTCAATTTTATTTAAAATTAGATCAATTTTTCAAGCATTACTGAAGCTATGAATTTAGCTGACAACTCTTGAACACATCATTGTGAATTTTATTTTATTTTTATAATTTTAACTCATCAATTTTAATAAAATGTAACTATTTATATATAACTAGCCGCCTTTGGCGACCATCCGGTTCGCCAGTATTACCGCTCGCTACAATTTTCAATTAAATATTTTAAGTAACTGGTCTCTTAATAGATTCTCAAACAAAACATTTTTAATCTTCAAATTTTGATAGTCATACCAAACTTATTGTTGTTTAGATCGTTTCGTTCAATTTACTATATATATTTTGCTAATTTGTTGTGATATCCGGTAAAACTTCAACTTTAATTTAAAGTGGAAATGATGAAATTGCAATTAATATAAAGACATTTTTTAATAAAACCAAGAGTTTTATTTTATTTATCATCTTTATTGTTATTTATTTATTTATTATTATTATTATTGAATATGAATATTGCAAACGGAATCGCTCGGTATTTAAGTCTTATGTGAACTACAAAATATTTTTCATAATTTATGTAATATCTCAAAGAATAATTCAACAAAAATTTCTCAGATTCAGCATAAAATTCAGTTTTTAGTTTTGCTTTCAAAAGGATTGAAATGAAATCAATAATAATATTTTGTTCCGGCCTATAAATATATTTCAAAAATTATAAATTCTAATTTTAATGCAGTAAGGTATCATATTCTGAGAAATATTCTGGACACACCAAATTTTAAATAAATGAATGAATGTTTCTATTTTCCACGATCAACTAAGACTTATTTATGAAGTTTTAAATGTTAAAAATTTAGAAAAACTCAACATTTTCATAATCTTAGGCCAATTAATCTTGAGAAACCTGCGTGCTAATTTTCTTTGAAACGATAGATGGAAAATCTAAAATTATCCTCTTTTTATTGAATAGTGATATTCAAATTTTCATAAATCAGTCAGTTTAAGTGATTGATTTAGTTGATTGGAAATTAACTCTTTTTATTTAAAATATTAGTGTTTCAAGAACATTTTGTTAATCGTAATTTCCACAGCAGAAGCTTTATGTAAAATCAAAAATTCGTTATTTATTAGAGCATTTATTGAATCAAGTTACATAAAATATAATCATTTTCCATTTAGATCATTTTAGCATATCTGTGTCTTACTAAAGGTTTACAAATTAGCTGTGTGGCCCTGATTTGAATGGATATCCTGTACATATTAAACAAAACTTGCCTTAAAATAAAATTGATTTATTGGATTAATAATATAGAGAGGGTAAAAGATCATAAAATAATTTTTCTTGAATTTATTTTTTAGAAAAAATAATATTTCATATTTGTTTCACAGACACGTGCCGAAAATTATATTTTTGCAGATTTCATTTCCAAAAAGATTTAATTTATTTTTAATTGTAGCTTTAATCAATATGATGGCAATACTTTGAAAAAAGCTGATTTTTTTCCATGAATGCGAAACGTGATCGTGCAGCTTAAATTTTATTTTTATTTTGTATGAAAAAAATTGTTGCAAAATATAGTTAAAATATTTATTTAAAAATTCATTAAAAATAGAAATTTAATTCTAAGGTTAAAACATTGGTATCATTTAAAAGATAAATTTTTGATCTTTAACTTGATGTAAAAATCTTTTTTGTGCGGTATTCTGCCAAAATTTCGCTTAATTTTTAAATAAATAAAATTCTAATTAAAAATTCGAAAAAATAACCTCCAGGTGCACATTCCCGGCTTCCAAGGTATACACGTACCAAATTTGGTAGCTGTAGGTTGAATGGTCTGGCCTGTAGAGCGCCAACACACACACATTGAGCTTTATTATAAATATAGATGTATTAAAGATCCTAATTATTTATGTCTTCTTTTTTAAAGTATTCACATCTCTTCGTGCATCATGCAGATAACAATTATCTGCTGTTTTGTAAATTAAAAACATCTTTAAAAGATTCTATAATATTATATTGCTCCCATAGAAATCAAATATAATTTTTATTCCTAACATAGTTTGAACGGTTTTTAATATAATTACTAGTAACGTTTTCCTATTCTATTGTCAATTCTTACAATTTACAGTAGTGTTTTTTTTTTTTTTTTTTTTTTTTTTTTTTTGCTAAGAATTTCAATTATTCTTTACAGTGTAGTATTTTTGAAAACTATGCTCAATTTTGCAGACAATAAATACCTGAATTATAACGAAAAATTATTTTTCTGCTGAAAAGTTTACTAATACGTAGGTAATCACCGGATTAAAGACAATTTTTTAAAAGTAAGTTTAGATATGGTTTACTTAGAATTCGATACATAAGATTACATTGAAATTATTACGTTACTAATATTATGTTGAAAAGTAGTTAACAAAAAACTTTTTTTAAAAAAATCTTAAAACAATATATCTGGCATTCTAAATGATCAGCATTCGTTATTAAATACAAGTTTTACTAGCAGTTGATTTAGATTATCTTTCAGAAATGCTTAAAATTAAATCTAAAATTCCTGACTTTTTTTATGCAGCTACTTAATTTCATTTCAATACAAATATTTCTAGAATAAATTAAGTGCCTCAGTGGATTGAAATAAAGGTATAAAGATTTTAATATTTTTCTTCTGATATAGAAGAACGGTAAAATCCTAGATGGGCCCACCTCTTGGCGACTTATTTGAAATCTCGCCAAGATGATTACTAATAGAATATTTGTTATTTTTATTATTTCTCTATTAAAAAATGATACTTGAAGGCCATAAATAATAATAAATATAATAAAAAATAAATATAATCAATAAATAATAAATAAATAAATAAATACACAAATAAATAAATAAAATAAATATAACAAAAAAATAATTAAAAAAATCCGTCTAGGTTATCACATTGGCGATGTTATCGCCACTCGTTTGGCGAGAATTCAAAAAGATGCCAAGAGGTGGGCTGTACTAGGATCCACCCAGAAGAACTACTAATCATTATTTTTGATAGATTTTAACAACCTCCTTCAATATTTTAAAAGTAGAATTATAACTTTTAATGAATGATTAATTATAAACTATTAAATCAATCGATTTCATAAATTATGAAAATTAATGGTAACACCGACAGCTTACTTAAAAATCATAACCAAAATGTATTTTTAGCAGGAATATATCCAGTTCAAGTAGTAAAATTTAAAGCTGGAAAAAAACGGTAGGTCGTTTTAATACTATGTTAGACTAATACATAGTGACTGGGAAGTATATATGCCTAATGCCTCCAGTAAAAGGGGGAGGGTAAGCATGAAGACAAAACAAAGTTTTTTGCCACTTTTCAATGTAAAATATAATGACAAAGTGAAAAAAAAAAGCGAGGTTCCATTTAGTTTTTCTGCATCATTTGCGACGAATGGGAGCGAAGAAGTAACAATTTGTCTAGGTTGCCGATCACCTTCATAATACCATTCCGTCAGAAATTCTTCTTGTTCAAATGATTAGTGAATTCTTTCAAGTAAATTCTTGGTTCAAATATTTAGACAAATAGATGGGCCCAACTATAACCATATTATTATAAAGTTACAAAATTGTATTATGTTAAAATATTAAGGAATTTATAAAGTTAAAAAATTCAGAAACAGAGGGAAAGACGAAAGTTTTCAACGAGTATTTCCCACAAATGAAATTATGCAAACTCATTCTTAGGAATGTTACTTGAAAAAAAAATGCCGCCAAAGCAGAGTTCACAAGACTCATTAGCGCCAACAAGTGATAATAACAACTGCTGGACGAAATCTCCTGACCCTAAGGGGTGCGACACAAAAGGGAAGCGATGTTACGAGGCAATTAGGGTTCAGCTGGAAAGTTCAAGTGGGGTATCGTAATTCAAACTCGTTACTGGTACAACTGTTGCACCACGCCGTAAGGAAAGGTAAAAATAAATCTGGTACAACTGTTGTACCAGCCGTAAGCTAGAAGTTATAGTAATAATCATATTTTTGTTTAAATGGGCTATTATGCATGAAGAAGTGTTTTTTTTTAAATAAAATAAAGAAAGGTATAATTTTATTCTTCATCCTTTATGATAATCAATTACCTATTCCATTTAATGTCATAAGAATTCTCAGTATATAATCGTAATTTTTTTAACTGTAAAAATTCAATAAAGAAATTTCTATTTTACATTATATGAGAATAGAATATTGCTACCGCTTTATCTGTATGCTTTTCCTTTAGCATATAGATGGTATTGGTTTTGCAGTAGTAACAAAATTCGTCTTTGATCTTTTAAAGTTAATATTTTCTTTTAAATGAAAATTTGGCATGATTAGTGATTTGTGAAAAAGAACTTTAAAATGTTACTTGATTGGAGTCATTTTTTTCCCCATTTTGTATTATTATGTCTGGTTTTTTTTTTTAATTGTACTAATGTATTAACAATTTAAAGCACAATTTTTATGAATGTTTTTTTTTCAGATCCATTCTATATATCTAGAAAAGCTACCAGATGTTCTAAAACTTATTTTTGAGGATCTTCAGGACAATCAGCAATTTTGTGAAATGTATAATATGTTTGAGGCTCAAAAAATATGCTATTTACCTTTGACTTCTTTCCTTTTGAAACCAGCTTTTCGTTTACTATATTATTACAATTTGTTAAAAGGTAGGATGATTATATATATTTTTTTTAATTATTTCAGATTTCACAACTTGAACCTTGGGAAATATTTTGTTCCTTTTTTTTCATATATATATATATATATATATATATATATATATATATATATCTTTCAATTGTAATAAAAAGCTTGAACTGTAAAGAATTTTATTTAAACTTTTTTCTTAGACTTATTAAGCTGCTACAACACTCAACATCCAGATTTTGACAACTGTGTTGGTGAGTATTTACAATTATGTTGATTATTTTATTTTCGAATTACTCATTTGTGCATTGTTTATAAAATTTTGTTGTTTTCATTATTATGTTTCTTCGTTATAATATAGCATTTCTTTCTCTCTCTTTTTTTCCCCCTCCTTTTTTCTTTTTTTTGCATTTAACACTTTGTTGATTGGCAATTTTTCTCAGAATTTGTCTTGTCACCACCTATTATTTCATAAGATGTAGAAAAGAAACAAGACAATTTTTTTAAATCATTTATTGTAAGTTTTATTTAATATTTAACTTTCAATATTTCTCTTTGGCATGATAGACTGTGCAATAATTACCTTCATGTAATAGTACACAACAGATTTGGTAAATATATCTTGTTTTTCTGTGCTTTCCTTTTGAAGAGCAAGCTCTGCTTGTCTATTTGGCAGTTGTTGTTGTTTTTTTTTCTAAGCAATTATTTTTTCTAAAACTTTGTCTCTTAACTGTGCAGAAAGCCTGAAGGATGAATCATTTTAAGGAACTGTTAACTTGACAATCGTTCCTAAACAGGGTTGCCTTGCCACCGGGTATGGAAAATCAAAAAAAAATCAAAGGAAATTTAAAAATAATCCAGAAAAAAATGGGAAATTGCAGGGAATTTTAGGTTTCTTGGCAGGCTTTTTTCCCACATTTTAAAAATGAATATCTCTAAATATTGCAAGAATAAAAGATCGTAGTCATAGCTTCCAAAATGAAACAATATTGTTCCTGATTATGTAATACAGAAACTCGCCCGTTTTCTGCTCTCTGCTGTTTTCTTCTGTATATATCAGTTTAGTTCCAAAATGCTTGATAGTTGTTCTTTTTCCATGAGATTCCGGAATGAGTATGCTTGAAACTTCTGTAATTATGTGAAAAAATAGAATATATTTCTCTGGCAGGAGCATTTCAATCTGTAGAAGCAGTGAGGTGGTGTTTAGTTTATTTTACTTGAGTTTATTGATTCTTTTATTTATTATTTAAGAAATTGTGAACTTATTCAGATAGATAAGAGAATTTTAAAAAAAAAATGAGCTGCTTATAATTTTGATTTTGTTTAAAGAGTTTGCAAAATTTAATTGTTGCACACTGCTTGCTTTATAAGAAAATAATAAGTCTAAGTAATATGAGAAAACAGGCACTTATTAGTCATGCCAAATAAAGGAAACAAAATTACATGTCAATTCAAAAAAGTCATAATTAATATTGGACTTATCTAATCTTCAATTAGACTAATCTAATTATAATAACTAAAGAAATTAAGAATAAGGTGTCATATTCGAAATTTAATGTCTGAAAATAAACTAATTTTGAACTACTTAGTGTAAGAACAGTCATTTAAAGGTGAATTTTTATGGACATAAAAATTTATTTTTCCACATTCGTCCCTCATTGCATTCAATGATATATCGGAAATATTTTCACATCTGTTCATTGAAAGTGAAATAGCTGAAAATGTACTCTAGGCCACACAAAAATACCATTTGTAATTTGTCAAAAATTAGCTCCATGAAACTGATAACTGAAATATCTGTGGAAATTGATGCCCAAATACATGAATTGATAAAAATGAATAAATATTTTTTTGTTGTTGTTGTTAAGTGATCATTAAATGATTTGTATCGTGATAACAAAAATGTTTTGTGTTTATTTCACCTGAGTCCTTAATTTTGTGTGACTTACAGTTATAGAGCATGAGAGGTAATATATTCCTCCTTTAATGTATACATTTTGTCTTGCTAAATTTTATATAATAAATAAAGAGAAATTTTTTTTCATGTAAATATAAACCTTCTTTTAATATGCTATTATTTAGTATAATTTTAAATTGTTTCTTCCTTTCTTTGTTTTTTCCACTCCTTAAAATCATATTGCATTATAAGTAGTAAGAGTGCTATTCTCGTATTTCCTTCTATCTTGAATATACGCTCAGGGAATATTTTTTCCAGATTTGATTGGTAAAATTATTAAATTAACACCAAAAGTATTAAAATAATGCTAAGAAGTTTTATCTATATATTTTTTTCTGATCTAAGATAAATGCTTCATATTTCTGTAGCTCTATATTCAAATTTTATCCTTGTTGATATTGCATTAATTGCATACTTGTCATACATCATTATTCAGAAATTAATCTCAAATTTAAAGAAAATACTCCAAGCAAAATTAACATTGACTTCTTTTTCTTTTATATTTAATATTTATGGCATGCTTATGACAAATGTCATGTATTTTGTAATTATATTCTTTTCTGCATTTTAGCGGTCTTAATTATCTATATCGCATGAAGTAGCTTTATCCTCCTCAGATCTGTGGAAGGCAAAAAACAAAGCTGTTTAAAATCCGTCCCACCTTAATTGCAATGTTTCTAGATTTTTAAAATATATTCAATAAATAAAACAAATTTTAATTTATTTTTTGTGATAGAATATATCCAGATTTCTCATATCTGAAACATTGACATTTTTTTCTCTTTCTATATATATAATTATGTATCTCAGTTTAAATCCTAATTAATTTCATAGATTTACCTGAAATATGCCCATGTTAACTTCATTCTGAAATGCTCATTTATTTCTAACTTGTACTCTAAAAAATTGCCGATTCTTTTCTTTCTCATGCCCTGAGTGAAGAGATAAAATTCCTTATTACCCACACATGCCTTTAAAATATACACAAGATTCCCATGCCTTAGTTGGCACATATCAAAGAAATCCTTATCAGAACCTCATAATAAACACGCTAAAGGGAAAAATTCTGTCACTTTCTCTCTTGTCTTCTGATGTAAATGAATGTGTTACGCTTTTGTTCCTGTCTCAATATTATACCTCTCATAGTAAAATAAATTGGAAATTCATTCAAACAGTCACTTGCTTTTGGTCACATAAATGACAAAATTTGTGTAATATATTTTGTTATATAGAAACAATTACATCTAAAATAAACACAATTTGCATTTTAAAGTTCATCTCTAGACTGATTAATTTATTATTTTTGGTTAATTTAATTTGCTGCATATCAATCAATAAACTTAAAGAATTTTTATTTTTGATAAAGCATTTATCTGCCATTGGAAAAAAGGAAAACAAGGAACTAACGTTATGGAAAGAATTTCAAGTTGGATTGAAATAAATAATTTTCTACTGCTTATGTTTGTTCTACATTGCTTTATCTTAACTTTTTAATATTTTTTAAAGTTTATCACCACGGTTATTGTATGTATTGAAATCTGTGGTCTTCATTTAATGCCAGTGCTTTCCTGATTTTTACAATGTTTTCAGAATGGTCAGTATAACATACATTATGTAAAGTGAAATTATTGTATATAACTTTGCCCTTATTTTCCAATTAAAAATTAGGCTACTAATGTTATTTATATTTAGTATCCAGGCTTTTAATTATTCAAATTCTAAATCATGCCTTACTTCATGTAGTCTAATTGTATTATTTAAATTCCTTCAGGTATGCTAAATGAATTGAAAAATCCCTGTGAAAACTTCGAAAACAAAATTGCACCAGTGGTAGGTATCATGGAAGCTGAATTGTTATTTTTAATTAATTATACTAATTAAAT
Organism: Argiope aurantia; assembly: GCA_026543865.1. Lineage (NCBI taxonomy): Eukaryota > Metazoa > Arthropoda > Arachnida > Araneae > Araneidae > Argiope > Argiope aurantia. The sequence continues at coordinate 51,540 of JAPMOR010052338.1, read as the reverse complement.
GTGCAGTTTTTACTGTAAGTTCTTAATTGTTTTGATTTAAAATAGATATTATTTAAAAATTTGCTAACTAAGCAGTTTATTATATTTTTAGTTGAATTTCACTAAGCTTATGGAATTACAACGAAGTCTGATTGGATTTCCAAAACTGGTTGATAAAAACAGGGTAAATTGATTAGTATTTAAAATTTTAATGTTTTTTTTTTTATTATTTTTTTAGGAAAAGTTATTGGATTTAGAATATTTATTCTTATTGTTTTGAAATTAATTTTTAGAATTTCATCCGAGAAGGCTGTTTATTTAAACTCACAAAGCATGGAAGTCATCAACACATGTTTTTTTTGGTGAGTAGATAATTCTTTAAAAGATTCTCAAATTTCTTTTAATTGTCAGAATTATTTCACTGCTTGTTAGTTACAGAATATTCTTTTAATTAAAATATTATCAATTTATGAAATTATTTTATCATATTCCAACTATCAGGCGATTTATCTCAATAATATATTTCCTGAATATTTATTCTTATTGTTTTAAAAATCTTACCTGAAAAGATCAAAACCTGATACTTTTGCCATGTTGTTTACTTTCTAAATATAAAAAACGTATAATGATAAGGGTTGCCACCCCACTAGGAGAATAGAGAATTTAAAAATCGCCTAAAAAATCGAGAATATATAGGGGAATTAGAAAATTTTCATAAAAACATGGAAAAATACAGAGAATTTTAAGTTTCTCAATTATTATTTTCCCATCTAAAAAATACCGATCTCTGAAGATAGCAAGAATAAAAGATCATAATCATGGCTTCTAAAACGAAACAATACCATTTGCGATCGTTTAATACGGAACTCACCCCTTTTCACTCGCACTTTTTTCTCTGTCTAGATCATTCCAGGTTGGTTTTGTGAGACACTTCTTTTTTCATGATATTCCTGAACTGCAGCTAATGAGCATGCGCAAGACTTCTGTAACTGCCTGAAAGAATAGATTACATTTCTCAGGCTGGATTAGCACTACTCAATCTAGGGAAGCAACACGGTGGTCAATCATATTTGATGGATCAAATATGATTTATCAATGATCAATCATATCAATGGGTTTTCTATTATTTGAGAAATTGTGAACTTATTCAAGGTAGATTAGAGAATTTTTTTAAACACTGAGCTGCTCAAAAACCATATTTAATACGAATGTGAGGGTTTTTTTTTTTAAATCAATCCTGATTTGGATGAATGAATTTGAGAAATTCTATAAAATTCGTTTGCTGTGCTTGCTTTGTAAGATAATAAACTTGTTATATGGAAAAAACAGGCACTTATTAGTCATACCAAAGGAGTAAAACATACAAGACTATGTTCCAGTTTCCAGTTCAAAAAGTCAGTGATTTAAACTTAATATCTAAAGGGAATACAGGAAAAGATGACATATCAAATCCGAAAAGGAATAATCATTTTCATCAAAGTTCAAATAGAATAATCAGTTCATCAAATAAAATAATCAAAGTTGAGGAATAATCATTTAAAGCTGAATTTTTATGTGCATTAAAACTTGTTGTGTCACATTCGTCCTTTAAAGCATTCAATGTTATATGGGAAATATTTTCACATTTGTTCACTGATAGTGGAATAACTAAAAAATGCATGTTGGATTGTGCAAAAATGTTGTATCTTATTTGTTACAAATTAGATCCATTAGCTCCATGAAACTGATGACTGATAAATCTGTAGAAGGTGCAGAAATTAATGCCCAAATACTTGAATTAGCAAAAAATAATAATTAAAAAAATCTTGCTTTGTAATATTTTTTTGTAGAGTAATCATTAAATGATTTGTATCATGATAAAAAAAAAATGTTTTGTGTTTACTTTACGTGAGTCCTTAATTTTGTGTGACTTACAGTTATAGAGCATGAGGGATAATATATCCCCCCTTTAATTTATACATTTTGTCTTGCTAAATTCTATATAATAAATAAAGAAAAAAAATGTATGTGTAAATATAAACCTTCTTTTAATATGCTATTATTTAGAATAATGTTAAAATGTTTCTTCCTTTCTATGCTTTGTCCACTCCTTAAAACCATATTCCATTATAAGTAATATATGAGTGCTGATTGTACATTTCCTTGTATCTTGAATAAACATACGGGGAATTTTTTTCCCCAGATTTTAATGGCAGCCCTAATGATCTCACAGCAGTAATTCTTGTAAACTGAACAGAAAATTTATATAAGAATGTTTATTAAAATGCCTTTTTCTCGAGAAATTTATAATTTTTTTTTTCCTGCAGTTTTCTGATGTTATTTTGTACACTGTGCACATCCTTGATGGTCAGTTACAGTTCAAAGTTCAAGGTAAACTTCCTACCTCAGGGCTGAAAGTGGAGGAAATACAGCCTATGCATGGAATGAACCATTGCTTCAGCCTGTGCACTTCCGAAAAACATATCATAGTTGGTGCACCTTCTGCCCGAGAGCATTCCAAGTGGCTTCAGGACTTGCAGCGTTGTGCCCTAAACAAGACTTCTTCTAGTCATCCATTAAATATAGAAAGATGTGATTCAAGTGTTGAAAGTGATGATATAAAAAAAGTGGAGTCTCATCTTGTCAATACTTCCATCCATGTATGCTGGCACAGGAATATTAGCATCAGCAGCAATGATTTATTGCTCTCAATGAAGGTGTGCATTCTCTACATTTTACATGCACTTTTCTGTTTTAATTTATAATTTTTTTTAAATATTTTGTAGCCATCAATTTATAAACCCACAACTCTTTTATTGGAAACTAATAGCATTCTTCTTCAGATAGTTCCTCTGTGTGTTTGGAGAGTTCTTACATACATAATTATCAGCTAAAAATGTTTGAATGGTGAATGACTATGATAATCATCTTGAACTTATTGAAATTGTTTTCAGATTAATTTGAAGAGGAAAAAATGAGTCTGTCATCATCAATAATTAATTTTGCAATGAATACTGCCTCTTATACATAAAATATACCATCATCCCTACCAACACATCAGATCTAATGGGTTCTCTATCAATTCATGATATACTATTGCAACACATTTTATCAGATTTAAAACTAATATTCAGCTATGAAACAACAACAAAAAAAGTGCTCTTCATCTGAAGATAATCAGAATAGAATTTTCTCAGAGTTCCCTTGAAAATTCTTTACATTTTATTTTATTGGTTTTAGGTATCTCAAAAAGTACTTGTTTTTATTTTATTGGTATCTCAAAAAGTACTTGATTATCTGATCAATAATTGAAAAATGGGCAAATTATGCATCCATTTTGTCTATCCATGCATCCATTATTTTTTTATGGCAAAGAAATGCTAATTTGCAATTTGATTTTACTTTGGTAATTCCATTAAACAATGTAGAGTATTGATATGGGCATTTCAATAACTATTTTTTTTTCTCTGTCAAAAGAAAATAAAAAGTTACAAGCACGGTTACTACCATAATTTCCAAAAAATTTGCAGTAGCTAGATAATTTTACTTCAAAAAGAGTGAATTTGAGAAAATGTTTATCTTTATTAACAGTCCTATAGAAAAGTTGATATTTTTTTCTCTTATTAAATGATGATATATATGGCAAAATAGTATATACATGAAATAATAAGCAAGTAGTAATTTGTATGAAATTATTATCTACCATTCAGTCATTGACTGTATGGATGCTTGCATTGCAAGATTGAAACCCAATTTGAATTGTAACATTGGACTTAGACAATTTTTACAGATGATTTTAATTGCTTTTTATTAATCAGCTGCAAATAGTTAGCATGAAAGTAATGGTATGTTTCAATGTATTAAATATTGGATTTAAACATGTTGCCTAAAAATTTTACATATATAAAAGAAATTTTTCATCCCTTCAAAAAAAGTGAAAATCTATACATATGGCTCCTGGGAAAGAGACTTTTCTAGATTTTTTTCAAAAACTTAACCTGTTTGTGCTTGTGATACCATTTGTAGAATTATTGGAATTTGAATGTTTACTATGCTGCAATTAAATAGATAATGTCAAAGATCATACTATTATTTAATATTAAAACACAAGTGCATAATTCGAGGTTTCAAAAAAACAAATTTTAGCAGGCTTTCAAATTGAAATACCATATATTTAATGATAGAAAATTTAAACAAATTAATAGTAAATTACTTAGAATGTTTGTTTATAAATAGCTAGGAAATGTATCTGAGTTGATTGGGATGAGGCTTTACATGCAACTTTGCTTAATGGCCCATTATTTTTTTTTATCTCTTATGCCAAAATTTTTGAAGAAAGTGAACTAAAGACTATAAAATTTTGAAAGCATTATTTTGATATTTCCATTTAATTTAGTATTGATTATAAAACATTTTATTGAACAAATTTTAGGTGAAGACCAATGATATAAAATTTTCTTTCCAGACTAAAAATTTTTTAAAGGAAAAATAATGCTTTTGTATTACAAAAAAGCTTCATTAATAATTGATTTTAGTGTATTTTTATAAGAAATTATTTTTGTTTTGTTTGCATTATATTTATAAATAAAATAAAAATAGAATTATTAACCCATGATTATAAACTAATCAAATATGCTTCATGTCTTTTAGTATAGTCTCAGCGGCTATCTTTTACGAAAATTTAAAAATAGCAGTGGTTGGCAAAAAGTATGGGTTGTACTTGCAAACCTTTGTCTCTTTTTCTACCGATCTTATTTAGTAAGTCATTTTACATTACTCATTTACAGTTTTTTAACTATTAATTTTTCTTTTATTTACTACTTTTGTTTCTTATATGCAGGATTTTTTCTCGTTTATAATTTAGTAATAAGAACAACAGTATAGTATCAGAACTTAAATTCTTGATAAAAATTGATGAATGTTTTAGACAAACAGATAGGTTAATTAGTTAGCATTAGTTTTTCTATGTTGGAATTAATTATACTTTTTATTGATGAACTGAAAAATAACGAGGGCAGTGTATTAGAAAAGTTAAATGAAATTCATCATGTCACCTGTTGAGAATTGTAATGGCAAAATTTGAAATTTGCAAGATTTAAAAAATATTATTTTAAAAGTTATTTTCTTTATATGGTATATAATACCCTTTAAAGGCAAGAAGTTGAGTTATCCTTTTACTATTCCTATCCCTCCCCTCCTCACTAAGACTCTCAGCAAGCAGCATTATTGTTTTTTAGGAATTCAAAATAGTGTTTTTAGTGTTCAAAATAAAAAAACACATTTATATGGAACAATATTACATCAATATTTGTAAAAATATATATATATAGGATTTTTTTTTTTTTTTTTTTTTTTTTTTTTTTTTTTTGCATATAACATGTTTGAAAATATTAGAAAAGTTATTTTCTCCATATGGCATATAATAACCCTTAATCATCAGCTTCCAAATTATTTGATTTAGGAATTCATTTTTGAAATGTCAAGAAATTTTACTAATTACATATTTGATGAAATTTAGTTTAATTCTTGGTAGGAAGTATAAGAGTACAAATACCTGGAGTCAATTAATATTGACAAAGAATAGAGAAATAAACCTATGTTACGTTTAAACACTCATTCTTTATCGTCATGCTGTGAAAGGATGAACTTCACATTTGAAAATTAATAATGACACATTATGAGTGAGGCAGTTTAAAGCCTTTAGTTATCATATAAATTTCAACTTCAACAATATCATTTGAAAGAATATTTACCTTTTGCTGTAGAAGTGTTCTTACAGAGTTAAGTGCTCACTTTAAAAAGGCTTTTTTTTTTTTAACAAAATTCTTATTTAATTAAAATTTGATTAATTTCGTTATGAAATGTTGTTATGTTTTGTTATGAAATTAATGCTTGCTATGATATCTCTAATTTAATCATTATTTTACGGTATGATGATTGTAGGTTGTTATTCTTTCTGTGAATTAGGTAAGATTTGATACAAATATCATTCAAAATGTTTAATCTAGTAACAACCAATTTGGAACATTGTTATTTCTTGAGTAATAGGTCTTCATTAAGGAAGAATCTTTCAAAATTTTATTTTGATTTTTCATGAATTCAAAAAAAAATGTTTAAAAACTTTAAATTAATCTCAATTTCTGAGCATATTTGCTGAGACTTAATGGAAATTTCTTTTCACTAAATCAGTTCTCTGTTTAAAATACTTCTTAAAATATTTTTAGTAGATGTAGTGCAGTTTTAAAAAAGAAGCAAGTTTTTCTGATTATATTTATTTCTTTTCCATAAAAGTAATATTGGCAATTTACAAAAAGTAAATCATTTCATTTCATGTACAATAATGTAACTCAGTTCAGCATTTATGACAATACTATTGAAAAATATATGTGAAAAATCTCCAGTGTTACCAGTTTTATTTCCATACAGGTTTTCTCTAATTTTAATAATTTTTTAATTAATTTTAAATATAATTTATAATAATGTTTTTTTTATTGTAATTCATGCAAATCCATTTTTTATCAAATATTTCACTCATGTACTTTTGCCAGTGTAAATTTCGTTATTTTTTTGAAAATTACTTTCCTTATTCATAAAAGTATTGCACACAAAATAATATAGGTAATGCAATCAAATAAGATGGGAAGCAAGACAGAAGCTTGCATCAAGTTTAAAATGTTATTGTTCTAAAGTAGCAGCAATGTTCTAATTCCTATTCTTTCAATGAAAGTGTTCTTTTTCAAGTTGTAATTTGTTTGTTATTGTACACACTTTGTATTTATAATTCTTTGTGAATGTGGATTTTTGCAGGATGAAAGTCCTCTTGCTAGTCTGCCTCTGGCTGGCTACAAGATAAAGCATACAACAAATGGAGATCTTGTTTTTGGTGACTGCATCTTTAAGCTAGTGTTCAAAACTCATGAGTATTTCTTTACAGTGGAAAATAAACACACATTTGAAAGGTAAATGATTTAAAATTATTGATAACCAATAAAATTGTTTTTCTTAAGTAAATGTTATTAATGCAAAATTTAAACAAACACTAGTTTCTTTCAGTGGCAAACTGTTAATCTACTATACTAAAAATAATAAATTTATTAATGTCAACCAACTTGGATGAACTGTATCTGGTAAATAAAAGTACTAATATAAATTATACTTAATCTTTAAACACAGAATATTCTAATTGGCTAGCTATCTTTTCAGAATGACAAATAAAACTGACAAAATTAATCTTTGCTTCAACTGGGGCTGTGTTCTGTTTTTATTTTGTAATATCTTCCAAAAATAGAAGGGACGGGAAGATGTGATGATATGTTTACAAAGATTGTGAACTTTCAAATAAAATGAAAATTTTCAAAATTGGTACAGTTATTGGGGATTGGGAATATAGTCTTTTTACCATAGAGAATATACATTGAAGTAGTACTTTTAAATTCTTCTCAAAATTGGGAAGAATGAGAGCTGGCAACCATTGACGACATTATAAAACTCATGCAGAGAATTTTAAATTTCTTAGGTTTTTTTTTTCCCCTCCGTCTAAAAAATGCTGATCTCTATGAATGCAAGAATAAAAAATCATAGTCATAGCTTCCAAAAACGAAACGATACCATTCACGATTGTGTAATGCAGAAACTCGCTCCTTTTCTACTCTCTTCCCTTTTTTTCTGTATAGATCAATCTAGTTTTGATTTGCGAAGCAATTGCTCTTTTTCCATGGGATTCCCGAACTAATGAGCATGCACAAGACTTTTGTACCTGCTTGAAAGAATAGAATTTATTTCTCTGTCGGGAATATTTTTAGTTTAAACTTTTCAGGTTAAAGAATAATAAGTTTTGTTATGTGAGAGTAGAGACTATATATTTAAAATTATTTTAACTTTTCTTGTAGATGGATGGAAGCAATCAGTGTGTGTACATTAATGGATGAGGAAAATACTCGACTTTAGAAACTCTTACATCATGAAAATCTGCACATTAATAAAAGTGCATTATCTTTTGTGATTATTTTGCAAATATATTTTATTTTCCTTTCATTGAAGTGACTGTGATCACTACTTTTACATTCTAAATAATATATTTTTATAAAACAGTTTATTTTTGTAAATTTTATACATAACTTTGTATAATATTCTTTAAAAAAATCAAAGTTTATGATAGTTGGTATAAAGAGTTACTATACAAGAAATAATTTTATTTTTTTTCTTAATAAAGAAATTATTTTTGTTTTTAAGATTGTTTAAGTAATATATTTTTCGAATAAATTTCGGTTATTTTTTTAACTATTTGTTTCTTATTGTAAAACTTATAAGCTTGCTGCTTCATTATTTTGAAAAATATGATTTATTCCATAACTGCATTTTTATTTTATTTCGTCTTTAATTCTGTTCTATGTGGATGGTAAATAAAATGATACTGACCTGGCAAGAGCCTTTGTAGGGATGGTTGAGTTCCAGATTTTTTAACTTTAAAAATCTGAACTTTTCTAATTTTTTTATTGAATCTTAGTAACTTTCTTGGATTTTCTCTAATTAGACTCAATATTTAATTATGATAGCCTAATTTAAAAAATTTTTATCAGTAACTTGTCAGATGTGACAATTTGAGTAATTTTAGTGGCAGATCTAAAAACACAGAAATTTGAATATTTCTGTATAATATTTCTCTTTCTTCTTGTGCCTATCCAAGATGATGTTGAACTTGGTGACAATTTCTGAATATAATCCTATCTGGAAGAAGTATGTCATCATAGCATTTGAGTTAATTTTGTGTGGAATTTTGAAAAGGAATTTTGAAAATTCAGTTTCACATTTTTTTTTTTTTTTTTTTACTAAGATAAGAATATTTACTATAAACATATTTAATTTTCATTAGTAGTCCTGTAAAGGTTAGTTTTATAGGAAAAGAAGTTAAAGTAAGACATGCATTAAATGGACTGATTAAATGCTGAAGAAATAACTTCATCAAGTTTAGCAATCTGAATCCAGTTCTGCATTGTAAAATTACGGCTTCCATTGTTTTAATGAAATTGGTTGATAATTTGTTAAATATCATTTTAAATGAAAAGTTATTAGACTAAGAAATGAAAACTATTAGATTTTTACCTTAAACATTAAGCAAAAACAGAAGATAATGATGCTGTGAAGCTTTGGGCTGATGTATTCAAACTTAAAAGATGCAAAAAGGAATTACCTAATAGTGACAAAAGTAGTTGTCTTTTCTTTTTTTTTTTTTTTCCATATGCCTACTTTATTTTCATTTAATTATTTATGTGGTGTTATGATGAATTATGCACGTCTTTGAAAAGGGAAGTGTTACTCTATGCCATACTAAATGTTGTGTAAACCATAATATCATTTATTTTCTTTAATTAAAAATTCATGGAAAAGTTTGAGTTGAAAAGAAAGTTGATACTTTTCTCTTCATGATTTCAGTTCCTCTCCAATTTCTGTTAATATGAATCATGAATAGTCATTTTAGATTCTAATGAAGATTCATTGTTATGCACTGCATTACAGTATTGTTGATAAAAATGTCGGAATTATCTAATGGATATCAATTCCGATGAAGGAAGAAAAAAAAATTGACACAATCGGAAAACTGCTAAATAACAGCAAAACATTTCATTCATTATTTCTATGCAAAAATCACAAGCTTTTAAAAACACCTAATTGTATCTGTATTTACTTACTAAGCAATAACAAAAATCATTTTGAACATAATTTTTTCGCTTTTCTGTCTTAGTTAGTACTGTATATGATAACTAAGCACTCTTTCTTTATTTTTAAACTAGCCGCCTTTGGCGACCAGCTGGTTCGCCACTCTTAATGTTCGTTTAAATTTTAATAATTAAATATTTTACGCAATTCCTACTTTAATAGATTCTTCATCAAAATATTTTAAAACTTCAAATTTTGATAGTCATATAATTCACTCATAATATTATAAAGGCCTTCAGTCATAACGTAATATGTATCTCTCTAATTTTCTTTAGCTCCCGTAGAATGTATGCTTTAAATTAAAGTGGAAAGAATTAATCTGCAATTAATATAATAATATTTTTTACTGAAACAAAGCATTTTTTTATAATATGATTACTGATAACAGAGTCACTGAGCGTTTAAACTTTAGGGGCACTAAAGAATATCTTTCTTAATTTATGTAATATCTCAAGAATTTGTCAACAAAATTTTCTCAGATTCATCATGAACAGATCGATTAATTAACAATGTTTTATTTTAAATGCATCAAACACTAAGAAAATAAAATGAATCGTTTAAAATAATCGGTTGAAAACAGGTTTAAAAAAACTACTTAAAAAACGATGTACTTAAAACTATAAGCATATACAAAAAATATATAACTAACATAAATACAATTTAATTACAAAAGCATGCAACTAACCTAAAAAAGTTTATATCAAGAATCATCCGTTGATAATATTGTCAACAATCAGAACACAATGCGCATGCGTGAATTTTCAACGCCAGTTACGGTAATGCAAATGCGTGAATTTTCCTACCCCAGTTTGGATAACGCTATGCAGATTAGACATTTTTAATTTTTTTTTATTCTGTGTTATTTTAATTCAAAAGTACTTCAGAATGAATCTGAAAGATCGATTAATTAACAATGTTTAATTTTAAATGCATAAAACATTAAGAAAATAAACAGAATCGTTTGAAATAATCGGCTGAAAAATGTTAACCCTAGCTTCATTACTGCTGGGGGGGGGACTGAAGCCTTACTCATTTGGCGGTGGGGAAAATAGATTTTTTGGCGGGAGAGTTAGTTTTTGATTAATAATTAAAATTCTAATTAAAACCATGTACTAAATTTGGTAGCTGTAGGTCAAATGACCTGGCTTGTAGAGCGCCAACACACACACACACACATTGAGCTTTATATAAGTATGGATTACACTTAATACATTTTCACATTGATAGCTAATTTGTGGAAAACTGTTTTAATGTGTGCACTAAACCTTCAAAGCAACAAGGATTTAATGAAAAGCCATTGTCTAGATCAAACTGAACTTTCAGTTTGATCAAAATAATGGACTTGATCAGACAATTATTGTTGTGTTTATGCTCTTAGCTAAGAAGAATATAAACACAGCAATACCCAGAATTGCCTGCCCACTCAAAAAGTTATTTAAAATTATTGAAAAAGCAAATCACAGCATAATATTTTGAAATAATGTAGTGAAAAATTATTCGCAAGATTGTACCTTTTCATGGATGAATGATTTTTTTTTAATATGAGCATCATAAAATTATTAAAATTAAGCTCCATTAGTAAAATGTTTGTTTTTTCAGAATAAGGAGAATTGCAGCGAGTAGAAAAAGGTCATTAAACAATGTTGAGCTCATTTCAAAGTCTTATCTAATGAAATACTTAACATGAACATACATATTATTTTTTGTGATGATCAAAAATTATTCAAAATATGGTGGTTGCTTTCAATATCCAAGCTGCTTACTTTTGGCCATGAGTGAAACCTTCTTACATCCACATATTATATTTCTTGAAATTACTTATCAGTTTTTCATTCTATTCTTACTGCTTAGGCATTCCTTGTTTAATAATGTATTCTGAAATTTATTATAAAATATTTAATTTATTTTAAACCAAGTGAATATAGAATATATAGAAATCAGTTTAATTCATTTTCATTCTTGTGAATTCCTGATTTTGCAGTTTTCACATCCATAAGAGCAATTCATAATTATACACACACATACTAGCAGATAATTTTTACAATGGTAAAATTAGAAATACTAGTAATTCTGATTATAAACATTTTGTGTATTTTACTTCGCAAAGCCACAAAATTTAGATACATTTTTTTATTTCTTCTTTTTGCAAATCAATGCATGGTTGAATATATCGAGTTAATTATAAGGAGTTATAGAAGAGAATATATGTTCATTTAATATATATATATAACTCCATATTTAAGGTTTACCATCTTTCATTTTTTCTATTCCTTCCCTCCCCCTTCGTAATGCATTGATTTTTGTGATGCTCAGTTTTTAAAATACAAAATTTAGCTTTTACTAAAAATTATAATCATGAATAATTATAATATATGCAAAGGAAACTGTATCCGAGATTAATGCTGTGTAAAATAGACTGTTCAGGACAAAGTTGCCATATATATATTTTATATATGGTTGCCATATTTATATTTCTTATTGCCTATGAAAAAGAGCTTTTAAAATAAGCTTCAAAATAAAATAAGCTTTTAAAAATTGTTTTTGCTTTACAGATAATTTTCTTGATTCATGGGGCTTAATCAAATAAATTATGTTTCATTTTTTTTAAAGTTATTTTTACTTTTTTTTATGGATTTCTATTTTCCTTATGCTCACATTTGCCAGCTTCATCATGTAATAATGAATATATTTGAACTTGGTGTGTAGCTTGCTTTAGTATTTTAATAATAAAGAAATATTTCAATTTAGTAAACTGGTTATTAAAAATTTCTAGTATTTATTAAATCAATATAACTAAATTTAATCAAATGTTTTTATGAAAAAATATATTTGGATTGTTTGAAAGCTTTGTGAACTATTGATTCCAATTCACCATGAACTGTCAAATTCAGTTGTTTTACAAGCAAAAAAATTTCATATTTCATTATATAATTAACATGTCACATTTCGCAATACATCAAGATATAATATATCAAGGTTATCTCTTTCATGGAAATTAACTATTTTGTTTTAACAAGAAAAATAAGTTAAAAGACTACTTAATATTGAAAATATTCTTTATGGAATATCTCACATTTATCTGAAATTTAAGTTTTAATGCGCATGTATTTCTGTTATGACCTGTTAATTTCAAATCTTCATAATTTCTTAAGTTTAGAATACATTATCTTTTGATTATTTAAGATGTTATATGAATAAATGTATTTGTTTCCAACAAAAATAATTATTTTAATTGCAGTATCATCCAATAAAATGTTGTTATTCACTCTTTAAGTTATCTTGTTCTCGTAAGACTGCCTTGTTAACTTCTTTTAAAATTTGTACATAGGAAATTAGCATTTCTTTAGTTATAGCTGCATTTTAGAGTCGTTCTGCCTCCCTCATTTTCAACAGTTACACTGCACTAATTTATATTCCATGTTTGGGAAGTATATATTGTTGCATTTTGTAAAAGATCTTAATATTTTTTATAATTTATTCCTAATATTTTAATATAATTCTACAGTCAAGAGAATCTTCAATTCTTTATTTGTGAGGAGGCACTTGTTTATTTTTAGCTTTATGTAACTACTGATGTTTGTTTTATGAAATAAAATGTTTTAATAGTTTTATATTTGTTTGATTTTGTGCCGCTTTATTGCAGTTCTGAATCAAAAATCATGTTTCCTCTCTGATGAGATTCTTTTTCCCTACATTCATCAAAATGTACTTTTTGCCAACTGGAATTTAAAAAAAAAATATTTGAGTCAGTAATATTGAATCCTATATTCCATAGACCTTTAAATTTAAAACAAAGAATGCAGAAGTTTTTTTCATTATTTATGCAATTTTTTTAGAAAAAAAAATAATTGAATCCACAATATAGAAGAATCGCAAAATACTTCTTATTTGTTGAATTTAAATTTTTATTGAAAATAACATTGGATTTCACTGATGGATCTTCAAATATTAATATTTGGAGTTCCACTTCAGTTTTAAAATAGTTCATTTGTTTATTCTTCGATCATCCAATTCATACCAAAAAATCTTTCAGTTTTGTAAAAAGACCTTTAAAAAAATTTCAGAAATTTATGTTTAATAATCAATGTGTCCTCTTCTTCATTCTTCCATTTTACACAAAACTACTGCTATTCCTAATATTGATCTTTAATTTGTTTCATATTTGTAATATTAGGGCTAAAGACAAGCTTTGTATACTTAAGTGTTCTAGATAATATAAGTCTTCTAATATTTTCATATGTTTCATATATAATATTTTCATAATGTTTTACATTAATGAATCAATTTATTACATTTTGATTCCATACAGATAGCATGACATAATGATGAAATACTAATTTCGTGTTTATAAAGATTATACGTTACTAACTAAAAAACAAAAAAAATGGTTGAAGTTAAAAAAATTTACTGTTTAAGTGTACTTAATGAAAATTTTATTTGCTAAGATATTTTCTATATTTGAGTGTGATGAAATAATATTTTAAAAAAATATATCAACAAAAACACATCAAATTTTATTTTTTTAAAAATTAATATTATAATAATAAAAAAAATACAGATTCTACGATCTAAAAAACACGATAGAATTCTGAATTCACTGTAATTATATCAGTAACAAAATAACATATATGACATACATTTTGAAACTATCTTTTGATTAAATACCCAATAGTGGGTCTTTGTGAAAGAGAAATTGCACAGTTAAATTTTTTTATTTCCTTCGTTTTTAGTAGAACTCAGAATAGATGAACTAGAAAGGTTGTAAAAAATCAATAAACCCCTTTCAACTAGATATTTTTTGAATGGCATAAACGGAGCTTGTTTTCCAAGTGAAAAAGATTTCTAAATTTCACAAGATTTAAATAAAATCAGTGATATATATAATCGAAAATTTTTTAAAAAATATCATCGGCCACAAGAAGGCAGGATACATGTTGGAAATACACTTCCAACTAAATCAAACCACTACCCAATTTACTGTTCATTGTAAAGAAAATTTTGAGCAACAGAACAACAAATTTACTACAAACAGCACAAATTTTTAAATATGTCACACATGACTTATGCATATTATTAACAATACTTTGATAAGGAATTGAAGTTGCAACATCTTTGAAAGTGGTGTGGCTCTGCAAAAAAAGCAGTGCTCAATGTCTTTTGTAATTCATATAAAGGTACTGCATGGTAAGAGCAGCTTTTTATGAGACATTCATGTATATATAGATATATATTTATTTAGGATTTGACTGCATAGTTGTACAAGTTGTAATGGAGATTAATAAGAGTCTGTACAATGTGGCTGTTGTAGAGCCTAAAAAATGCTGCTTTCAAAGTTTCACTCATCAACATCTCACAACAATTTAAATTAACAACCTAGGCTGCCTTCAAATTATAACTGCTATGCTATCATCATTAAATACTTCAAAAATTATTAACAAGAAGAAAAACACTGAGCAAACTTGATGAAAATGACACAAATTTCCAATTTTTCACACAAATTATTGAACTGCATTTTATGTCAACAATAAGCAATACATGTACCAGATAATTTAAAAAATAACAAACAAACAAAATGGATTATACTTAAAAACATAATACTGTCCCTTAACTTCAGTTTCTTCAAATGATGTTTCACCAAATCTGATATTAAATTTAATATGATTAATTTAATACCTGCTGATTTTCGTTCATCAACAGTGACCCAAACTTATTAACAAATTAGTACCATGCTCTTAAATATAATCAAAAACCGTCTTAAAGTTGGTTGCATCAAGAATTGAATAATTTAAAAAAAAATCAGTTACATTAAAAACACCCTCAATTTTATTTTATTTTTTTCACAGCACAATCAGAAATTTAAAGGCAGCCTTATCTTTCATATAAATGTATTCATAACACTTTCAATGTTTTAAGATCACAGTAAAATGTTAATTGAATATCTATTAAACTCATAAACATTTCTTGATATTCCAATAACAGCAGTAAACACATTATATTTATCTCTATATTTATGAGTAATGAATTTCAGTAAGAAGATTCAATTTATAATCATTTTCTAATTCCTATGTTTTGACAATTTCATATTTATTTTAAGATCAACTGATTAATATTCTGTAATAAAGAATAAAACATTCAATATGTTAATAATTTCTTCTATTATAATAAGAATTGTAGAATAGCAACAATATATACTTATATTCAAATTAAACAACAGCATTTTTGAACTATGAGAGTCAAGTCTCCAGTTAAATCTGCATTAACCAAGAGCAAAAAGGAAATTTTAAATTGCAAAACTGATTTTAACAAAAATAAATTTTAAAGAATATTACATTTTAAGTTAGAAGTCAAATTATGTATATTATAGATATATTTTCAGTTTGAACTATTATATTTATCGAAATTGTGTAGTAACAAAACCATTAAATTGTTTTTAATTTCATCCACTGTGGAAAAAAACTGATATAAATGAATTATTTTAGAAAAAAAGCATTAAGAGCTACATTTATAAAAACTCTTCACAATACTACAAGGTTATTTCAATATCTTTTGGAAATACATTAAGTGCTTATTATGACAAATATAATTAAATGTGAAAAATTAAAACTTATTTGAAGATCTATGTCATGACCCAGTTTTCATCATAGCTCCAATAACTTGAAAGCTATGAAAGTGATCAATTCATTAAATGTTGCGAACAATGTTAAATTTCACAAAAAATCTCATTTCAACTGCTCATATATTCAGAATTGATCAATTTTCATTTGAGCAGGATTAAATGTTTAGAATCCGTACATTTATAGGCATTCAATATAACACATCTTCAAAAAAAATTTTTTACTTCAGTTACTTCTAAAGTGTGTGAAAATAAGTTACTCAAGAAGATTTATTTTGTAAAAAAAATTTTTAGATCATAATATAGTAAAATATATTACTGATATTTTTTTTAAATGTAGCTTAAATATTTTTTTAATAATTAGCATTTTAATATTTAAATGTATTACAAAATTATACTAAAAAGAGACTTGACTCAATTTCAAGAATACCTTTAGAGAACAGAATTTTTCTGATATAATTTTGAAATGATCTCCAAGCATATACCAACATATTACTGTGATTTCATATTGCCATTCATTTCTCTAACATCTGCTAAGTTCAGCATTATAAAAAGAAGTCTTTTTTGTTGTTGTTGTGGCTTGAAATCCAAATAGTTTATCATGAAAATTATACTGAAAAAAGCTTATATATATAACAATTTTTCTTATACAATATACATATATATATAGATATATATCATTTTCAAATCACCGGACAGTTTGTGGTGATAACAGTCATCTCTTCTACAATAGACTTTTAATAAAAATGCCTTTACACAGTAAATCAAAAATGAAAATGACACAGCAAGTTATATTTACCTTTTTTTATCACAAGCAAACATTGCCTGTAATAAAATAATAGTACAAATACAAGACATTATTAAAAATATTCTTTAATGAATAAACAATTAAAAATTGCAACTTGCATTCAACACCAATTTTTTTTTTTAAAGTTCATATCTATGTGATTTTTTCAGTACACAGATACGTTCTTTTTATTATTATTATTATTATTATCCTTTTGTACAGAAATTTCTGTATACTGCAGAACAGCTATAAGTGACATTTGCAGACAGAAACAATATTTCAGTGGAAATTTTAAATGAGTAGTTGTTTGCATAGATAACATTTAATACAGTGCAGATATGATGCCAGAGCTTCAGCAGGACAATGGTTTTTCATTTTGAACGAGTAATATTTTCCAAAAAAAAGTGTCTGTATGTGTGGTTTTGACTGCATGGTAAGAAATGAAGTGAAGTGAATGGTAAAAGAGAGAAGGAATGAAATGCATAATTAAAGGAATTAAAATGTACATTCTTTTTTAATTTGTAAAATGAGATTCACTTTTTTGTTTTTATAACAGGAGTTCATTTGTATGCAACTAGATTATTTAGCAACCGAGCTAATATATCTCTAAATGTGAATGTATCAATGTTTGTAATTTATATTTCTTATTATTATAAATTAAATATTTCTTCTACTATAAATTTCTTATTATTAAAATGGAAATGATCTAATTGCATAACAATTTTCTATATAAAGCTCATGAAATTTATTTTCCCGCCTAGAAAAAACAAATATAATATTTAATAACATAAAAATATATAAATCTATACATGAAATAAAAATAAATTATATATTAAAACAAAGATATGAAATTATGCCATCAATCCATAGTCATTTTATTTGTTTATTTTAAGAAAGTCGATGCTTCAAATGTTTTTAAAGAAATCTAGTTTTGCTTGGAGTTATTTTAAGTCGATCAATTTTTCATCCAAATTATACTGAATTTTTCGCTTTTATCTGATGAAGAATACAATACTTAAAACTTGATAAAAATTCAAGCTATCAAGTGCTACAAAGATTTGTGACATGAAAGAAAGAAAAAAAAGGTAAAATAAAAAAATCTTACAATGTTCATTTGAAAAATATTTCTTTACAAAAGTGTAGTTAAATATAATTTTTAAATATAAAAACTTCTTATTTATTTGAATTCTTTGAAATTATTTGAGCCAGAGACCTGCTGAGCTATTGATATCAAAGGGTGTGCATAAAAAGGTTTGGAAAGTTGCATAAGTAGATATAATTATCATACAAAGAAGGCAGTATGAACAGTCATACTTGTGGGCTGTCGGATCACTCAATTGGCTCCGTTAAAAATTCCATCACCTCTCTCAGGGATCGAGACTTATTTTGGGAATCCTTGTGTACAAAACTATTTTTTCCCTTCAAAAAACACATTAAAGTTGAAGTATTTTTATTGCATGTTTTATTTTCTGAATGATAAGTTAAATGCCCAGTGCATCAGTATGCACTTAAATGTATTCTGTTTGCTAAGTGTGTAGTTCAGAAATTTAGGAGGAAGAGCAGAATACATGCAGCAGGGGAATGGCTATTAATTACCTTCACTCAGTGCAAAGAAGATCCACCACATCATGATCTCACTTTCACATGAAAGATATTATATAGAAAGAAGAGGGTAAACTATATATTAACAAAAATTTGAGGAATCAATAGAGTAAAACAAATGTTCTAATTCATCAAAAGGAAAAAAGGCCAAAACATCGTTTTATACTAATTGCTTATTAAATTATTTAACTAGATTATAAAAACTAATAAAATTAAAACACTTCTGAGCAATATATTGCATTGCAGGTATTCAAAATTGTGAAAGAAAATGATGTAGTTACAAGGGCTAGGTTCAACTGACATAATAGAGTTGCAATTAGAATAGCTTTTTCATAGAAATTTCAAGATGTTTTTCGTTATAATGCGAATTGATGTCTCAAAAACAACAAACGATAGAATCCAATGAAACAATTTTTTTCGTAACATGTTGACAATATCATATGCAAATCTCTATACCATAGTATTGGTAGAAATCATATCATGAACATGTTAATGCTAGTTATCAATTGTAAATATACATTATAAAACTGATGTTTTAGATGTATATTTGATAAATCATTCAAAAATTGTACAGTAATTTATAATTAATTCATTAAAACCCAATTCAAAAATATTAATAGATCTTTATAATATCCATTTTCAATTATTAAGAAGGAAAAAATTTGAACAATAATTAGAACTTATCTTTTATTCATTAAAAGTATGGAATAATAATATTAAAGCTCAGAAGAAACTATTACAGTTTTATTTAACTACTCTCATAATAAGAATTTTGAAAGCATTTGCATATTCTCAATTTTTGCTAAAATTAGATATTTTTTAAAGCATATATGCTAATAAAACATGTTCTTAAAAATGTCACATTTTTTAATACAGATTTCAGTTAATAGGAGAGTTTGGATTCAGAAGATATGGAATATCTTTCAAATATTAAAAGATTTAATAAAGAATGTAAAACGCAAATCCTGGAGAGAGAGAAAAAATAAAAGGCCAACAATTTATTGGTCCCTGCTGCAAAGAAGATGGTACATATTTGGCTTGTGGTGCAGTTAGAAGCTTTGGCACCCAAGACAAAAAAGTGGATGTTACAATCATCCATACATAAAACTACCGATCAGCTTTAAGTGATACTTTTGTCTCCTTTTGAAAGAATGACATTCAAGGTAGTTGCTTCCAGCTACACCACTAATCTTTATGAATAACATGCTAGATTTAAGCCAGTTCATTTGTCAGAAAATAGTAATGAAAACACATAATTTTTAACACAAACAAAAAATAAAAATTAACAAATATTACAAAAAAGAAATAAAAATCACATTTCTTTAGAAAACAAAAATCTTAATAGTAATTCTACAATTTACATAACAAGAATTAAACAATTCTATATGCTATATAGATATACTGAATGTAAATGCAAACAGAAAATAAAATTTTTAATAGCACAGTCCCAATAATAATGATTATCCTTAAACAATTTTAATATGTAATAAGTTTCAAGTTAAATAAAGATTTTAAAAACCTGTGCCATATCACAAGTATTTACATTTCAAAGATAAAAAAAATAAATTATGGAATAATAAAAATTATTAGCTGAAAATTTAAATGCTGTTATAATTACGATGAAGTACCATTTATAGATTTCTTATTTCTGCATTGTTTCATCACAGTCCCGATTTCTTTGTAACCACTCATTGATTTTACAATGATTACTAAGTAATTCATACACTGTATAAAGAATATAAAGCTTCAGTAATATTCCCTTTTTAATTTCCTAAATTTTTGGAATCAGTCATTTTTTTCCGTAATTTTTAAGGGAAAATGAAAAACACTATTTGGTAATAATATAAGCAATGATAAAGAAGAATGGAGGAAAGTTATTTCACCTTTTTTTAAAAAAACATAATGCTACCAAATCTTCTACTAAAAATCTTCACGCCCCCCCCCATTACACTAGTGAAAAAGCTTTCAATGGACATAATTCGATTTATAATACTCTAATTAATACTCCCTGGCAAAAAAATTGTCAGATGGCAAATGAAGATTTTTTTTTTCCAATTGTGATGCATACGATAGTATAAACAAAGAAATGTACAATTAATATTCAAGATTTGCAATAGAGGCACAATCTATTTTTATGCTATTTATAATGTTTAATCATTATTTTCATTACTATTAATATATCATCTTAAAAACTTTTAAATACATGCACGAATCATCACCTTAAATTTAATAATCATATATATATATATTATATAATAACATATAAATGGTGCTTCATTGTATGTGAGACTTTCCAATACAAAAAGCCCTTCCCCTCCTTTTACTTCTAAATGATAAAATCTATAATCATGAAAGTGGTATCCGAGTACAATAAAATGTACTTAGTACAACAAACTCTCTTGCAACGTCCCGACTGGAAACAATGGCATCAGTACTGATATCGATAACAGTACAAGATGGGGGATGGGAATGTCAATAACAAAGCTGTAGAACATTATTTATTTAGTACAAAAAGATACTTTGAAATATTTATACTAAAAACAAAATGCTTAAAATATACATTTGTTTGTGTGCCTTTTCCAAAATTATGATATACAATACATAGATAAAAGAAAAAAAATATTACTCTTCAGGCAAGAAAACTACTACTTTCAAAAGGATATAACTCAAATAATAAGTATGCCCTTTCAACTGACATTGTAGGACTATGGATGACATACTAATTTTGATTGTACTAGCACATCAACTGATACGTTACAAAGCATATAATGGCCCAAATCTGTATCATACATGACAAAGAATAATTTGAAGAGGAAAATTTGTTATCTTGTGAAAACTGATTATTTTTCTCTTTTTGAACACATACAGTGACATTATATTTTCAAAAATTATGAACAAACATATGTGGATTTTGAGAGTTTTATTCTTGGTATCAACTGCTTATTTGTACTAAATCAAAAATACTCCACAACTTTGCAATTGATACCCCCTCCCCACCACACACACACACTTCTTGTACTTTTTACAAAATAGGAACATGATCTCTAATTTTTCGCCAGATGATGGTCTAAGTGAGCTCAGCACATAATGCATAGCCATTTTGCTATACCAAGATACAACTTCCATGACTATAAATACTGTAATTCAGAAGTTAAAGTGAGGTGTAAAGTATTCAAAAGGGCGTTCTGTATAAATAAATTATAATAAAAATAATTTATAAAAGATCATCATAAAAGAACAGAATTTACAAACAAAAAGAATGAGCCAATCCAGCAAAATAAGTCATTAAAATTTAAAATATGTAAACATTACATGAATCATACATTAAAAAAGAACTATTTCCAGGCATGACACAAATTCAAAACAAATTCAATAAATTTAATATAGAGCAAGCATGCACAGCAATAAGTTGATTAACATCTAATTAAAGCAACAAAAAATGAAAACATACTTTAAGAGTATGTACAGTTAGTTGTTCCTGCAATTCATAGAAAGATGAAATTGTAGCTGTGTAAAGAATGATTTCCACCCGAGGAGTCTTTTTTTTCCCCCTCCAATTATAAATTTAAATAAATAATTTCACAAGAAAAATAAACATGTAAATAATCACATGCATTTTTGTCAGATAACTTTTTAAAATGTATATCTAAACAATCTATAAACTTAAAATTCGGTAAACAAAAGTAATTACTGATAAAATACTTAGACTAGTATAGTTCTTAAGAACTACATCATTTTCTTAAAGAAATTTTTTGATGAAAAAGTTAAAATAACAATTTATTATTGCACAATAACTGCACAAGAGTTAATTAACATATCATCAGCATGCACAGCAATTAAAGAATTAACTAATATAAATATACAAAGACGCAAAAACAACTTTTATTACATTTTTTTTTAAATTTGTCATTTAAATATTTTTGATTTTCTTCTAATCACACAACAACTGCTTTTTGATAAACATAATGAAAAAATATAAAATCACACATAACTATCTTTATAAAAATATTTTGAAAGTAATAATAATTTTTTAAAAATAAAACATGTCAATTATAGTATTAAAATAATTCAATAAAATGTTTGCATGTTCTTCTAATTCCATATATCTTCATTTCTTCAGAATTACTTTTCTCTATGTTTCTTTTAGAAAATATCCAAACGCCAAAGAAATACAACTTTCCAGTCATATTTCAACATCAATTTAGTATCAGTAAATGGAAAAAAACGAAAGACTGAAGCCCATCCAAGTGAAAACTCCAATGCTAATATCTTCACAATATGAAAACAAAACATTAACTGTACTTAGAATATATAATAGAAACGAAAACACACAATTTATAACTTCAGGTGAAAAAATTCCTTTCAACACATCATTTGTTGAAAGATAATCATTCGAAGATTTAACAAGCAAAATAAACGTTCCTGGACTTGTTTGAGTGTGTGTGTTTGAACATCCGTAGAAGTGATGGCACATCCGAGTGACAGTTGACTAGTGTCTGCAAGTCACCGTTAGTTGCAAGAAAATAAATCTGTTTATCACAGAAGGATCGTTCGAGTCAAATAGGTAGAAGACAACACTCTTGGAAAAGAAAAGAAAAACAAATAATATCTTTAGATAATTATAAATGGTGGTCACAGTACGCTGTTCATGAACGGAGTGGGCAGAGGTATGTGGTAGTACTTGCAAAGCGGCCGGCTGCATTTGCCCTTTACAGCATCACGACAGACTGTTACTTTCCCGTCCAGTACCTCTACATAATCTGTGGAGAAAGAAACCATTAAATAGGAGCATTCTGACAGTTAAGTTTTAATTTAAAAGCAATAATGAATAAAAGGCCCTTAAAACCAGACCCAGACACTGATTAATGGTTCAATTTGGTTGGAATAAACTTTAAAGATAGGTGGAACATACCAAAACAAATAAGTTTTATACAGGAATAGATAATAGAAAAGTTGTACAAAATTTTAAAAAATTTCAAAGATGAGAATTAAATACGAAAGCAAATATTTTAACTTGCAAAATATTATATTTTTTTAATCATAACAACGTTCCTAAAATTAGTATTTACATAATTAATATCGTCATAAATTGTTAAAGACCGTTATTTAAAATTCTTTGTAAAAGCAAGTCAAAACTTATTCAGTTAAATATAAAGTAACAAAAAAAAAGAAAAATGTACTAAGATTAATTTTGAAGTCAACATAAAAATTGTTTTCGATATTAAATAGGGATTTACTTAAATATAGGACAAAAATTTTAATTAGACAATATTTTAATACAAAATAATATCGGAAAGAAATTTTCGATAAAAATTATGAATATCATGGAAATCAATTTTTCTCAAATTCCCTCCAAGCAGAAACCCTCCCATGGATTCAAAATGCATTAAATAACAGAAGATTCATCAAGTTCCAAAAGTATTAAAATAAAGTGCTGTCATCAGCAATATATAAAACATCAACATATGCAAAATTTCAAAATTCTAGCATAGAAGGCATGATTTTTTTTAACAAATACAATGAATCCTATTTATTCTTTAACAGAAAATGTAAAATTCACAAAGCATTTCAATGAAGCATAACATAAACAACATATAAAATATAAGCAAATATAGCAGAATCTCTTTTTAACGAAGTCTCATAGTTCCATTTAAAAACTTATTTATTAAGAAAATTCGTAAATAGAAATTTGTAAAACAAGAAGACAAAACAAAAATTGTGAAATTTACTAATCCTTTTTATTGATTTTAATTAACATCCTACAATCTGGAAACATATTAATTATCCTCTTGCACTGTTCTTTAAAAATATTCACTCTTTTGTGAAGATTGAAACACAACAAATGTAACATTTTCTAGAAACTAATATCCATCGTACTTTCTCAGATGTTTCCTTTTTGAGTCTTTCTTTACTCACAAGTTTTCTTCTGAAAGTTTTTTCAATAACCTCTCTAATATCATCATCATCATTATATAGTCTAAATGTCTTCATTATATATACTAGCACATCATTCCAAAGGAAAATCAATAATCAGAATGTCTTTATCAACATGGAAATAACCACACAACTGTCTTTTGTAAGTGGGTGTGAGAATAAGGGCAGGTGAATTCATATCAGTTGATCCAGAATATTTTATTGGGACTTTGATAAATAAAAAGTTGAAAAATGTAACAAAAAAGTTTTAAGTTTCATTAAATTGAAATTATTTTTAGAAATATGCAGAGTAAATAACAGGCAAATGTTGTTCCAAAGTTCTGCAGGAAATGTCATTGAGCAGAAAATTTTTCTAAATGAAAACTCTGATATAATAAAAGCAAAAAAATTATTATAAAAATCTTAGCAAAAAAAGAAAAGGTCATGAAGTTTGAATTAAGCCAAAAAAAATCCTTACAATTGACTTATGGCATAAAAAATATTACAAAAGGTCAGATATTAAGAAAGTATATTATGTATGCAACATATGATACTCTCTGATCATCTGCAATCATCATTTTAACAGAAAATATCTCTTCTTGATCCTTCTGCAGCAGTCTGCAAGATTAGATCTTTGATAAAACTTTTTTTATTACAAACAATGTGGTGTTAATAAAACTCCATTTTCAACAGAGCTAAGTAGAATTACTGTATGTCAAACAAGTACACAGATGTTACAAACTGATCCAATTGTCTTAATTTGTTCACATTATTTCTTATTCCTCCGGCGGGATCAACACTTTCAAAGTGATGAAGAAATGCTAATAACAGCCACACACTATCCTGTCCCATTTCAAATGGCAGACTTTTACAATTAGGATATTAAAATATAGGATATTAAAATTGATTCACATATTGTAACTTAATTTCGCAAGTGAATATGTTGAAAACCAACGGAAGAAATCCAATTCCAATAATTGTTTCCATGTCACAATGCTTCCTTTCTATTTACAACCTCAGAAAAACTTACTTGCTAGATACACCTCGTATTTTAGAAAAATCTGAAAAAAGTGATGTGGAAATGTTAAAAAAAAATACCTTCTAAAAGGTGAACATAACGACACTGTGGCCTTTTACACAGCCCAGACTTAAAATCTCGGCACAGAGGCAGGGTGTCCAGCAACTGAAATACATATGAAAAACACATCAACTTACAACAAGTTTTCAAAGCAATGAATAAGGGTTAATACAAAAATCATACTTACTGAATGAATTCTAAAACATCAAAAATAATCAGTTTCAAAAATCATTTTTAAGATACACAAAATCTTATAGCACTAGAAAGTATTAGAGAAAAGCTAGCTAGAGAAGAAAGATTTTAGGAAAACAGTCATTAAAAAGCACAGATTTAAAGTGAAAAAAAGAGCAACTAGAAATAGCTAGAGGTTCTACCTGGCAAAGTGCTTTAAGACAGCGAAATTAAAACAAGTCAAGCTACAGAAAGAGCCAAGCATTGATTAATGATTGCAATTTTATGAATAAATTGTAAAAGTATTGCTCCGACTAATAACATTGTTTATAGGCTTAAGAACTGGATTATAGTTTTCTAAAAATAAATTTTTGTCTCAGATTTAACAAACAATAATACAAGTTTTATAATTTTCTGAACTTGTTATCTTCAAATGACACTCGTGCCAAGAAACTGTTTGGTTAGATAACTAATTTTCTCTTAAAAAGCTTGCTTAAATAATGCAAATAATAAAATAATAATTTCAGTATAAGAAAATGTCAATAACTGGCAGAGTATTAACATTAAAATAGAAATTCACAGCTTGTTTAATCATTTAAAATCAATAACAAAGTGCTTTCATTAGTTATAAATTGTAATTCAGTATTCACTTTCATTAACTATAACTGTAGTTTCAGTTATCACTAAGTATAAATTATTAATATTTCATACCACAACTTACTGCCTAGAATAATGACACATTTAGTATAATATTGTGCATTCTTTAAGAAAAGTTTACAAAAAATAACATCTGAAATTCTTTTTTTTTTTTTTTTTTTTCCAAGAACAAAACATTAATCCTATCTTAAAGCTGATACAACAAAATATGCAATGAAATATAGAAGTCAGATTCGTGTTATGATCTAGAATCATGAATATAGGACTCAAATTTCCATATTTTCAATTCAAACTAATCCAATTCATTCAATAGTGAATTCCAAAGAAATTAACTATCACAAACAGCTAATACTTGAAAACATTAATATGTTTAAAAAAGAGCGATAGAAAGATGTAACTCAAAGCAAGAATTTACATTAAGTCATCACAAATACACAAAATGCTTCAATTTTCTTAAATTTCTGATGATTAGCAATTTAATAAAACCATGAAGATGTATAAAGGGGAATATGCAGTCCCTTTGGACATAAAGCTAGTTACTTTTCAAACTTTATAAAAATACTTTTTACTTTATGAAAAAAAAATTAGTTTCTACTATAAATGGGGTTTGGAATATTATAAATCTATAATGTAAGATATCTGCTAATACAAATATTCCAAAAATCATATTCATATGCTCAAAACAGAATGATATGAAAAAGGGAATATATAAATATGGACACTTGAAAGGTAGGGGAGTATTAGTCAATATTCGGGCATTGTTCATTAAACATTTAAATGAAGATAGATTTGACAGGAGACTTACGTTTTCAACATAAACAAAACAAAACAAAATGAAATTTTTAGTAATTTTGGCAATATTTTTTTTATCAACTTTCAAACTACATCAAAATTTATGCCTGCATGTTATATTTCTTCAATCTACCTACATTTTGAAACTGTAAACAAATAAAAGTTTGAGTTTAATGTAAAAATTATAGATTTTTATTGATACTTAAAAAAATATATATATAGTTATTGACCTGATTTTTTTCCCTTCTCCTAGTAACAATTAAAATTATAGCAATCTATATATCTTTACATATACTTTTGTTTTTAAAATAAATTTTAGAAACTGATATAATATTTCAAAAAAAGTTTAAATGGCAGTATGATTATGAAAATCAAGAGTAAAGGCAATCTCACATGATTACGAAAACTTTCATTTCATTCCTATAAGTAGTTTTTTCACTACATTAAATCATTAAATCTTATATTTTTGTTACAATGCCATGCATATCATTTCACTTAAAAGGTATTCCTACTTACAAATAAAAAAAAAAATTAATTTTGGCCTTATTCTGAAAGTACCGCAAAGTTTTTTTTTTTTTAAATTACATTTCAAATTGGGCTCAGACAACTTCAAATTTTCCTTCTGCCTTCAACACTGAATATTTTAGACAAAACATCGCTTTGCCTCAGAGATGTCTCATCTCCTCTACTGACTAGTCAGTAAATTGTATGTATCAAAGGTGACTTGTTAAAACCACCCACAATAAATTCTGAAATGCACAGTTTTGACAATCCATATATTGTGAAGGTAGTCAAAAGATACATCTCATTGAGCTGAATCACTTCATTGATTAGTAATATATAATTCAAAATCATAATTACAGAAATGAAACCTTAATACAATTTGCTTTAATGTAATCAGCAAAATAATAAAAATCACAATTTTAAAAAAAACATAGTCATTCTCGAATGTTGTTGTTATTATAATTTCATCAATCTGGTGGACTGTCATGTCCTACCCCTAACTGGAATATTGACAAAAGAATTCCATCTGAAAGTGCAATAGAACCCAAAACTCGAATGTAAACACTATGGGATATAGCAACAAAAGCTGCTAACCTATCAGAGTCAAACGTTTGCAATTAGTGGATATTAAAATACTTGAAGACTTGAATGAAGATGCCCAAATGATATTTGCTTATGAGAGATAGAGATAAAAGAAAGGCAAATGAAATGTTTGGATGTTCAATTTTAAGTTTTTTCCAAAGTGCAACTCTGTACAAGGTATACTTTGAATATTATAACAGGATATAGAAAATGTTGTCTTCGTTAAAAGCACAATATAATCCTTTTGTCATGTTTACAAATTTTCTGCAATGACAGGTCTTAACTTTGTTAAAATAGATTTAGCAAATTACTGGTTAAAAATAGAAAATGAAATTTCATAGTCATATTATGTTGTTAAATCTCACCAAAATTACTTTCCCAAGAATTTATGTCAATTCTCCATTTTTAAAAAGAAAATATCATTTTAAGTAGAATATGGTAGAAACTAGCATAGTGAGGAATATGCACAAATGAAAATACAAGCTCCATGACTACTTTGTGAAGATTAACCTTTCCCTCATGATTAACATAGCTTAACACAAGGTTCCTGTAATAATGACAGCAAAATTTTAAAATCTATCTTCAAAATTCTTTATTTTCAGCCCACCCCTACTCTAACAGAAGACGGGTTTAATATGTTTTATTGTTCATTTCTGATAAACGGATAGCAATGATGGATCTGATAAACTAATATAGGCAATTTTAATAATAGAAATGGCTTGGCATTTTTTGATTGTTTAATGCAAGATCCATTGGACCATCTGTATCTGGATAATAGATAAAGCCAAACAAAAAATCAAACCAATGAATTTCAGCTATACAATGTTGCCATTATTTCATGAGTATCTCTCATTGAAAAGAAGACCAGGTAGAACCTCTCTAAGACGTAGAGAGAGAAGTGTTTTGTACCTGACCCTTGTCATCGCAGTAAGCGACGGAGGAAGAGTTAGAGGCAGCAGAGGCTGTGGTGTCAGGTGCAGCGTGCATCACGGGTACTAGGGATGGGTGAGAGAGGAGAGTGCGAGGGGCAAGCAGAAAAAAGTGTGTGGCAGGGCAGCATGGAAGAGAACACATCACACATCACAAACAAATCAACAACAGAAATTTCACACTAGATAACAAAGGGTGCCTACTACAGTCAATGGCAGTCTGAGTGACAGCACAAGGAAAGCTACAAGATATATGATTAATGTTTTATTTTTCTCCAGGAAAGTAAATGGTATTTGGTATATAAGTCCAAAGGATAGAGAAATAATTAGAGCTAGTGTTCCATCTGCTGTCATTATTAGATATTAAGAAAAGTATTTTTCCTAACAAGCCATTGAAAGATCATCATTTAAAAAAGAAACAACTGATTTAAAACTTGGTCTTATAAGGAAACTACCACTCCTCGTTGATATCATGAAAATACTCCAAATTATTCGAAACGTTTAAATAAAATTTAGTTTTAATTATTAATATTTAATATGATACAAACATAAACTTAAAATGATTGTTATTTAATTTCATGGGGGATTTTACTATCCTCACCTCTCCTGTTAATGGAAAAAAAAGAAAATTTGACTCATGTGTTTTCTAAGAAACAGATTAATTGCCTCAAAAATCAAATTTAGCTATCTATCTCTTAGGGTATAAATAAAAGTTGTAATATACATAAAAGAACATATATTTCTTTAAATATTTTCATTTGTTGAAAAATTTCTATGCAGTGTTGTTTATGAAATTATCTAATGATTTGAGTCTTTCTTCTTAATGCTTATTTTGCAGTTTCTGAAATATATCTGCAATATCAAAATGTAACTAAAAAAATGTCATAAAAATTAGAATATGAGAAGGATACAAGAAAAAAAATTAGAAAAGTAGTGTACAATCTAGTAAAAATTCAATCCCAACACTATTAGTCTATCAACACTCAGAAAAATAAATCCTTTTTATATCAATATACCACTGAGATTTAGAAACGTAAAAATATTGATATAAATGGCTCAATATTTTAATGGCAGTTCATTTCGATCATGTTACCCAGAACGTTTTAATCTGTGTTCTGGAGAAGTTTTAAATGTACAGTTTATTATTTATTTAGCACAAATTAATTATTAATATTATTTAATGCACATAATTCCATTTCATATGACATAATCATCTGTATTACATCTTGTAATTACTAATTTAATTAAAGAAAACTATCAATAATCTATAAAATTAAGGAATGCAAAAGTAATTAAGTGGTTGGAAATATACACAAATCAGCATGAAAATATTTCTGAATTATTTTTATTTACTGTAAAGGACAAGTATAGTA
Organism: Argiope aurantia; assembly: GCA_026543865.1. Taxonomy (NCBI): domain Eukaryota; kingdom Metazoa; phylum Arthropoda; class Arachnida; order Araneae; family Araneidae; genus Argiope; species Argiope aurantia. The sequence continues at coordinate 20,864 of JAPMOR010052338.1, read as the reverse complement.
GTATTAAGTATAGTACACGTAAAATTATAATCTAATAAATAGAAAATTTCTATAATCACTTAACCAGCATCACTTAAAATACTCTTTACCACAAAACTTTCAGCCAAACAGTACTTAAAAGAATGCTTTTTATATTATATTCCCTTTAGCATATGCCCTGTTTAATCAAAAGAATTGATTTTTACTATGATTATGCTTACTTGTCTTAATATATTTTGCATAGATATAAATTTGCATCTTTTATCACAAAAAGTATCCAAAATTTGAAAAAAGGCATCATGATTTTATTTAAATTAGAACTTTCATACTGTTTCTTATTCAAAAACACAAGAATTGTCTCTATAACTATAACAGTACAGAGGAGGGGAAAAAAATGAAAAATTCATTTTACTACTCATTTTCTCACTTTTCACTTTAGAACAAGGTGACGTACAATACATCATGCAAGTCTGAAATTATAAAATCATATATTTGATTGAAGACAAAGTTGAGTAAAAAGGAATTCACAGAAACACAATCTATGCCATCCATTGTTTATGGAGTTAACTTTCTACAAGTGTCAAATGACTTGACTTGGCTTCAAATCATAATACTTATCCACAAGTATTTCCTGGGAGAATTAATGTTATCCAGTGTACTCACAAAAACTATATAAGTCTACAAGAACCCAAAATTTAAGAAATAGTAAACATTAATATTTAATTGCAAATAAAATTTTTTAATTATTAATAAAATCCTTCATCAATGAAATTTATGAGTCAATATTTTTTGTTTCAAATTACCAAGTAAGAATTGAAAATACGTTATTTATTTATTATTCATCTGGTTCTTTTCAACAAGAATTCATCTTTTATTTTTAAAAGTAAAAAAATCTTTTACTCTTAAAAGCTTATGATAAATGATATTCTTTGCATTATATTGTTATCAGATAAATCACATTATTTTACAAATGAATTTTAAATGCTTCCTATATACCATTTATCCATTTGGTGAATTGTAATTATATAAATAAAATGATAATATAATAATTGTTAAAAATTACATAAAAAGTAAAGTAACTATTAAATAAAATTATGGTGATACTCCTATTTACAGTTCTAATACTAAAGTCATTTGAATTGTATATGGCAGTAATTGTTCAATCTAACATTACATTCCACTTGTAGTTAAGCTTTGCAGAACAAAAATATCATTAATTTCTATGAAGAATTCATTTCCAATCTAAAAGATGTGGTGCATGTTTCTAGACTTTGAGGAAGTGTGCAGGAACACACCAGCAAGAACTACGATAAGATATAAAATAACCTAATAGGATGACAGCTTAAAGTAAAAAAAAAAATTTCCATAACTGATAGAAGAATAAAATATGAAATTTTTCCTCAAATCATCAATCACTATGAAAATTTTAAGCAAACAGTTAATTTTTCATTATATATTATAATGAATTTTAACACACTAATAAGAAAATTTAAAATATCACCTATCATTTTATTCATTATGACCTATATTATTATCTTCAAATATTAAATAATTATGAAAACTTATCTTTGATTCATCTTCAAGCAAAAATATTAAAGCTAGAGTAGGGCATGCTTTAGACTGGAGTAAGATAACATATAGTGTAGAAGCATAAATAAAGTAAAAGAAATTCATTTATTTCTATCATTTTTAAATTTTAATTGTTCATGTAAATCGTTTGAAAATAATTTTGTACATTTAAAGTAATTTTTTAATACAAATTACTACGGTTACTGGTTTATCACTATTATCTGATTCACTGAACTTTGAAGTTTAACAAGACTGTTTTATTTTATAATTATTATTTAAACTTTGAAGTTTAGCAAGACTGTTTTATTTTATTATTATTATTTAATAGGAAATACCAAAGAAATATTTCAAACAACTAAAGATAAATGCTTATATATATATATATATTTTACTAGTACTTTTTCCTACCCCATCAGTAATTAAAACTATATAAAATGGGCTATATAGTTAACTGAAAATTCTTCTGTTTGATTAATGTTACTGATATATAAATAAATATAGAGAAAAATAATTCTCTGGTGTACTTTTTTAAATAATAAAATAAATAGCAATTAAATTGACATAAATATCTATGATCATGAAATTTAACAATAAAAAGAGTCAGAAGCCAGAAAAATTGCAAAATATCTGCAAGCACATAAGGAGAAAAAGTTAAATCCCATTAAATTTTGAAAGTAGGAAAGAAAAAAAAGAAAAAGAATATATTTTCAATATAGAACAAATAAAAAGCAAATTAAAAAAAAAAAACTTTAACCTGAAGTATCTGAAAAATTTTCATTAATAAAGAAAAAAAAAACATATATCAAGAGGGAAAAAATTTCACAATTTAATAAGTTGAAATAAATAAATAAAAATTATAATAAACTAAAACATTGCAACCCAAAAATTTTAAATGCATAAATCTTTTTCATATTTAAACTAATAACATAAGAAATATTTTTTAAAGCAATGTGTTATATTTATGCTGTGGAACTTATTAGAATTCAATTACAACATATTACAGAGAACTGTTATAAGCCATATTAAAACTGTGTTTTGAAAAAATACTCACAATAGGAGAAAATGATTTGACAAACAAATTTGTGTCAATAAAAATTCAATTTTTTTTTAATTTTATGGCACAAAAATAAATTTTCTGTGACTATATTTTCTGAAATTACCCCTGAAAGTTATCATTTTATATATATTAAATAAAATTATCTACATAGATGCAGAAATGCAGAAATGATTCTCTTAAGAATATCCACATATGTGCCAAAATAACAGTTATCTTGCTGCAATTTTTATTATTATGAAATAAGGATTCCAATGATATTAATACAAACCCTACAATGCTTCTCAAGAATTAACGCATTGGCTGCTTCTATATTCCTTTTAAAGGTAAGGTAAACAATTGCAGAAGATATGAAATTTTCAGCAGAGCTTTCATTTTATGGAAAAAAACAAATTAACATTACATTTTAAGAATTAACTGTTGCATACACGTTTAAATTCAGCATTTAGCCAATTAAAGTAACTTTAAATATGAATAATACATTCTGTTATTAATATTTAAATGTACTTTTTCATATTAAAAAAAAAGAAAAAGTTTATTTGTCCTGGTGATCAATTTTGGAAACATATTATTTGTGAAAATTTTTGATAAAATTCAACAAATTGTTCATGAAACTATTTATCAAAATCAATGTATAATTTTGGACATTAAAATACAGATATTCATACATACACATTAAATAATAGGTATATAAAGTAGTTTTATTAAAAAACTACTTTAACAACAGTTGCATGACAAATTAATTTATTATATTTAAAACGAAGTAAGAAATTCATGGTCATATTGCTTCTATTAATTTTAATTAATCAAAATAACGATAAAATAAGCATTTTAAGCCAAGGGGATAAATTATTATTACTTCAATATTCATTTAAATATTTCTAATATATCATTAAAAATATTTAATACTCACTGAGATCTAGAAAATTAATTTCTAGAAATATTTTCTTGGAGAGACAAAAGTATGTACTATTTAAATCTTGCAGAGTAATAAGTAAAAACATGGAACTTACAAGTTACAGGCACAAAAGGCTGTTGGACCTGCATGGCTAGTGCCTGTTGGTATGCTGCACCAGTTGGTTGATAAACGGGAAGGCCACTTTTATCAACAGCAGCTCGTTTTGCATATGGAACTATTCCAGGAAATGTCTGAATGAAACAGAGGTTTCATTAAAGAATCCATACAGACATTATATTCACACAGAGAAAGGAGTCAATAACATAAAATATAAAAAAGAGAATGATACCTACAACTTTTTAAGGAGATATTAACTACCATAAATAAGCAATATAAAGAAGCAATATGCAATCAATAATCTAAAAACATATTTTACATACCTGAAAAGTTTCCACATACTAATAATTAAAAATGTGAATGCATAAAACTTATTAAAATATACAGGTTATTATAACCTTCTGATTATAAGAACTGATATTATCTTGAGAAAAATAACATATATAAATATATATAGCTATAGCTAAAAAGAAGTCATTACTTTTCAAAATCTTCAACTTCTCAAGGAAATGAAAACAAACATATTTTTTAGCACTTAGGTTATCAAAAGCATTCAAAAGTGGAACAAATATATTTTAATCTATATCTCCCTCTCCGACAAATTTTAAATTAACTATTTATGTCAATTTTGGCAAACATTTTAACATGCATGCATATAAGCAGATTCTTTGAGTTGAAGAAATTTTTCATCTGCCACAAGAATATTTAAATTTCATTTATTTCAACTTCTTGTAATGTTAACATTTCACAAAATCTAAACAAAAATGTAAATTTATTCCATAATTTGAATGTAAACAGTGTGAGATATATAACAGCAAAGGCAGGTATGCCATGGATGCCAAAAGGTCACAGTTAGCGGATATCAAAGTACTTGAGAGCCTGAATAATGTTTATTTGCAAGAGCTTGAGACAAAAGAAAAGCAAATGATATATTCAGTTGCCCAATGCTAAGTTTTATCGAAAGATTCATTTCCTATTATCATCAATAAAATGACTTCCTTGTAGTCACAAAATAGAGCTAGTAAACACTCTGAACAGCTACACTTACTATTTTGAACCAATTCAGAAGCAATAAATGGAAATTACAATAAAGTGAGGATGAATTTCAACTAGTTACAGATGCAGCTTTAAATCTTTAACATGGCAATTGATAACAAGGTCATTACATTTAAAGCAATTACAATAATATAGTGGACCTTAAAGAAATTAGTATTTAAAAATATAGCTGATTAGCTATATAAAAGATCATTGGTCAAGGAAATGTACAAAAATATTATGATGAATGAACTTCCAATAATGCCTTCCAACAATAAAACACTTGAGTTTTTCAAGTGAGCAATATTTTTTAAATCCACTTTATGAGGACCAAATATAAAAATAAAAATTAACTGTTGATGTCTGAAAAGAATTAGTAATATTTTTACTACAGAAAAATTCTAACATTCAGCTATTAATTGTTTTAATTGAAATTTCAATACAAAATTGTGATTTGCAGCCATCTAAAAAATAAAAAGAACAAATTCTAATGACTTTTTTTTCCTCATCACTCAAACATGAAAGCTTGCAAAGGACTTGGAGAAAATTTTAATATATCTATTATGATAGAATTGTACCATAAGTGTAAATTTTTAATGTATAATATAAACAGACAAATAAATAAAATTGGTAGAACCTTAAAAGAGATCAAACAAAAGAGCCTTACATTTAGCTACATATACAAATTTTGCTTAAAATCATTTAACTTTTCTGAAAATTATTGACAATTAAAACAAATAGCTTGGAAGAACAAGAAAAAAAGAGGATTGTGATCTATAAAAAAAACCTTATTACCTCAGAAATCTAACTATGCAACACTTTAATTTCCTATAACTTTTGCAGATAAAAACCAGCACTACTCCTCTCATGCAATGACACAAGAATGAATATAAGTTAACAATTTCTTAAAAAACAAATTTTGAGGAGAAAAAAAAGGATTTTTTTTTATGTTATATAAAACAAATTGTAAATACTACAAATAAGAAGTAAATATCCATTAAAAGTAAAAATGCTTAACTGTAATAATTGAATCAGCATATGATTTTAAAAATTATAAAAGGACATCGAAAAATAACCTCACTTTCTGAAAGAATTAAAATAGAAAACATTAATTATGAAAGAAAAACCTAAAATAAACACCAATTTATAAACAGAAATTTACAAATTGTAAAATGAAATAACCAATAAAACACATATAAATAATATAAATTATAAGCAAAATAATTTTAAAATCAAACTTGCTCTTCATAAAAAAAAAAGCATCCACAATGATAAAATTAAGTCACCAAATGAAGTAGTAAACATTGCAACTTAATACATTTATGAAAGCTTAGTTGTTCTAATGTAATTAGGTTATCAGGGAGCATTCCATTATCCACCAATAAAGTGCACTTGATTAATAACAATGCCTAATGACTAAATAGCACACTGCAAGGTTAGATTTGAAAGGTAAAAATAAAATACGGTAAAAAAAAAATTCACTGCTGGAAGGATGCTTTCTGGAGAGATTTTTAAAAAATTTCTTTCAGAAATCAGGACATTGACATTAAGATCTAAATATGGCAATGATTGTGTGTGAAATATTAATAATTTTTCAAGGTTGAATGAATTTTGCTTCTAATGTAAAAATATTAGAGTGTGAAATATGCCTTTTTAAAAAAACCTATTAGCAATATAAAACTTTTCTATTCCGAAACAATAAATTAAAAATTATTAAAGGTGCACTAATACTAATCAAAAACCTGAAAAAAATATTGATGCATCTAATTTGTATAATGTAAGATATTAGAAACTAGAAGTTTCTTTCCAGCTGTGAATAATGGAATAATTATATTTAAAAGAGAAAGTCAGAGAAAGAATCTTTTACACTGAATTAAAAATTCTTTCAAGATCACATGAATGAAAACTTTCTTTAGACAGCTCTGAATCTTATATCTAAACAAATCAGAAATTTTATAATAAATCTGTTTGTAGATAATATAAGGGAATGAAATCTGAAAGTCCATTAACTACTCAAAATTTAAGTTTCTCAGAAATGCATCTAATTACAGGATAATACATTTTAGTTAGTTTAAACTATTTACTCAGAAAGTGAATTAGTAAATGAAATTTTAGTCATCAAGCGAAAATGAAAAGTAATAGAAAAAGTGATGAATCACCCAAAATGGGATGAAAATATATGAATGTCTTATTTGGAATATGGCTACTGAAAGGTTTTAACACTCTCCAAGCAGTCAAATTGTTTAAATTCAAGTCTTAGTCACATAAGATTTTTTTTTTTTACATAACTAATACTTGAGAATTTTATTTCTCAAGAATAACAAAGAAATTTAGTTCTTTAAACACCTCAAAAAGAGATATGAAGAAACTCCTCCATTTATTAATAAAAAACGTTAAAGACTAGACTGTCAGCCATAGAAATTATACTTATACAGAAAAAAATAACCTCTTGACATGATTACCAGTAAGGAGTTCTGGGAAAATATACATTAAAAAAAATTCTCAAAAGATTAATTAATCTTTAAAATGGCTAGAAAATACAAATCAATATTATAGCAAAATTGTTTATGCAACAAAATAAAAGACGCAATTTCGAAAGAAGGTTAAAAATGCCTATTTCTTTAGTGTTTAGTTCTAACATATAATGGAAAGGAATGCAATAAATTTATCTTCAATTTTGAATTAATAATCCAAGGGACACTTAAGGATATCTCAAAAGGAAGAAAAGGACTGCTTGGAGAGCCAACTGCTGGCATATAATTCAGGAGAGGTTAATATTTTAGTGTTGTATTGGCCTTGCAGTGTGCTTTATGGACTAAAAGAGCTTCATGCAAAAGCAGTAAGGGCCAATACCAGAATGAGGTCATCATCACGAGGACGCTTCTTGCCGATCAAGGTCTCGACCATGTGCGGCTAATTAGTATGCACAGCAGTTCGTGGGCAGGAGTGGGCAGCACGACACAGCAAGCGGCAAGGCGACGAGAGAAACAATAAAAAAAAAGAGAGCAACAATTATAGTTCAGCTCACCATATCTATGCATGCAATTTGTCAACATAAGGCCTTGTCCTCTGTAGCCGCTTATGGCCGATGATTTCAGGGTGATAATTTTATTGCATTTCGTCTAGATCTGATTGGTTTAATTAAGCTTTCAAATTGGCTCTGTGGCCAAAAGAATACACTAAAATTTTGGGAATAAATTCTAAAGGAAAATTTTTACTTCACAAAAATGGATTTTTACTAACAACTTGACCTCTTGGAGTTTGTGCACAACATTTCTGTTTTTACAATTCCAAAAATTCTTTTATAAATATACAAATCATCCAACAGTTTAATTCAAACAAGCAAATGCCCTTATTTCTCTATTTTTTTATTTAATCAAAATATTAAAACTAATATTGACAAAATGACAAAAAAATCAAACGTTGAATATTAAATTTAATACTATAGGGAAAAATAATTACTCAAAATATTATTGAACTTTAACTATAAAAGTTTCTTATCTATCTAAATTTTAATAATATATGTTTTCTTTCTAAAAGTTAAGTAATAATTAACCAGAAAATTATCATTCTATTATTACTAAAATAATTACCATTTATAAAAATTTAATAAAGGAATTGAAATTAGGCAGCTGGATTAACATACAGATTTAAAAAATATTTCTAAAAAGAATGCATTTTGAGTTACAAAATATACAAAATAATTATCACATAATATATACAACTTTTAGAGATAACCAATGTAAAAGGGTACCAAGGTCGATACCAATCTTAATGAGAAATATATATATATATATATATAGGTAGTGGGTCTATTAGTCAAAGTAAATTGTTTACTTCTAAGTTACAAGTCAAAAATCCTATATAAAATTAGCATAACTGCACTGGAGCACTTTCTTTTCAACACACAATTAATTAATTAATTAATCAATTAATTTTTTGAAAGAAAGTTTAAAACCATTCACTAAATCTAAACAAAGTTGAATTAATCAATCAATAATTAATTTTGATATTTTAATCAATTAATGATCACTGCTCCAAACATAAAATGGATAAGCATTTATAATAAAATCTAAGAAAAATGAGAAGTTAAATAAAATACTAATAATAGGATCAATAGTTGAAACATGCATAGTAAATTTTAAGCTCAGAATATATATAAATATCCCAAAGTCATTAAATCAAAAAGAATATTGCAAATTAATATCCAAATGGGATAAATTTATTGATTGGACTAATCAAATTTTTTTACAAAACTGAATATTTTAACATTTTAATTTTAAAAATGGCATTTCCATGCAAAAAAATATACAGCAGAACATGAATTTTTCCTATTCTAAAATATAAAAAAATAAATTTTTAAATAAAAAAATATTTCAGGGGGAAAAAAATCTTTAAATGATTTGTAATAATCTTTCAAGAACCAAAATGCTGCAAATTCTAAGGTTTAATGTAACTGTATTTAATCAGACATACTTGGTGATTATATTCTTAATGATTTTGTTTCAATTACAATTATTTTTGACAAAATAAAAATAATAATTTCATATAAAAATCAGAATAAAATAAAATATTTACCACACATAAAAATTAAAATCACTAAATATTTTTCTTCCTGGTTACCATTTTGGAGCATACACAATAATATGGAATACATTTTATTAAGATTCTAATTAAAACTTTTTAACTCATATGCAATTGTATTATCTGAAAATTTTCTACAAATTTCCCTTCTGCTTGACTGATATACAGTTCGAAATTTCAATTACAGAATAATGGAAAAGAGTGCTATGATTAAAATTGTTTAATATGGCAACATCTCTTAAAATTTATCACATATTCATAGCAAAATGCCAGGGGGAATGTGAAAATACAATGAAATTGTGAAAGAAGGAAGTGTCCAGTCCATACTTAGTAGACTTTTATTATCATTTGAACTAAAATGTAAAATTTTTTATCAAGCTTTGGAACCATTTTTGCACAAATGCATCACAGAATCATTGTCTGCTTTAAAGATAAATTAATCTAAATGATGGAGATTAAGTTTCCATACATAATTAACTAAAAATATTCTCTAAATATATATCACAAATGACTATGTAAACTCATTAAAAGGGGCAGTTAAGTACTTAATTATACTTTGTCCTGTTCTGAAGAACCAGAAGGGCTATTTTTGAAAAACCTTCTAATTTTCAGCCAAACATCCGATGATAAGGATGACATTTAAAGCAATATACCAATTCTCCATACTTCCTTATCATACCAATAAGATAATGCCTGATTCTTGGTGTTACATTTAACATGCACCAGATACAAATATATAATAGATCAGAGATAGAATTATGTTTTGAACCAAGTACTCTCTAAACTGGAATCAAGGTATTACCACCAGGCCAACACGGTTTCAAAGGGTGAAGAAAAAATAAAACCTATATAATTTAAAGAACACGCCCATTATGTAATATTACAGCTTGGATTAATTTGGCAATTTGCATAATATTTAATATTTATTTTAGTATTACTTCTTAATTTTAAAGGACATTTTGAAACTATAAAGAGCTCTTGTAATTCTATTTAAAAATAACCAAACGCAATAATGCTTTGGGGTAGCTTTTTAAGTTTCTAAATATAACTGATACACACTAGAATTTATTAATAAAAATACCTTTTTAAAAAAGAATACTTTATAATGAAATAAAGCAAGAATTCATGCATTTAAAAATAAATTGATAGCAAAATTTTATATATATTTATCATTGTAGTTATTTATTTTTATATGAGATTTTCTTCTAAATAATGTAAAAAAATGCTTTTAACAATTAAAACAATTCTATACTTGACACATACTAATTTCCTGTCCTTTAGGAATTGAACTACTTCTTGTTGTGCACAAACGCCAAAATGCTCTGTTCCTGCAACACTGGAGAATTTTCCAGTGAGATAAATGAATGTAAGCAAAGAGAGAGGTGGTTAAGTCTGCTATATATAAAGAAAACATGCCCAACTACCAGTGAGTATCCCACTGGTTACCAACGAGCCAACCAAGCAAGTTTCCCTGTATTAGAAATACAGTGTTATATCAAAAGTTTTAGTGGAAGAGAAAATAAAAAAAGCTTCTTTTTAATACTAAAAACTATAAAAAGGTGAGGGACATGCAGCACAGAGGACATGTCCAAACATGTAAATTATATACAGATCCCAACACTTCATGCAGTGCACTAGCATAACAAGCTAACAAAATAAATATCATAATGACATGGCTGAAAGGTCGGTAATAAAATTTATTTACAAAACATACAGAAAAAAGGGTTTCTTGATAAGTATATGGATCAAAACACTAATTTTAGGCATGCTTCAAAGGGATGGGAGGAATAGTAATGGAGGATCTTTTTTTAAAAAAGGCAAACATGAAGTTAAATATAAATAAAATTAAAATTAAAAATCAAAACAATGCTATATCTAATACTACCCGCCCTGATAAGAAAAGTGCCGCTGAAAACTACTGATCAGGATTTTTTTAAAAACATTCAAGTTTTTAAACAAAAAGAATGAAAGGAAAACAATCTAATTTTTAACCATGAAACTTTATTTAACACAGAAAAAAATTTACTAATTAAAATGCATTTCTTAAATATATATAAGGGAGAAAATAATTCATATAAAAAAAAGCTGCAATTAAAAATTTTCCAATTAATGTTTACAGAAGATGAGGTTAAAGGTTGAATTTTTTAATACTAACAAAAAAAAGGTAAGAATTTCCATTCTTTAACATACACTATGTCAGATAAGAAAACATGATTAATAAATCATGCAATTTAAAATATCAAATCATTTTTAAATACATACAATATATATATATATATACACATACACACACATATATATACATATTCCTTTCAGCCATGCTTAATTGATTGAATACAAAAACTTAATTACAAAATTCATTATTCTTAAAATCCTTTTAAACAAATGAATGCAAATAAAAAATCTGTGCTCATTTTTGAAAATACAGTATAAATTAAAATAATTAATGAATGCATTTGCCTTCCACTGCCCTAGTTACATTTTTGGTATTTTAAATATAATTTATATAAAATGTATACAATAACTCAGTGAAATATAAAAATTTTGGCTTCAATAAGCAAATTTGCAAACAGAAATAAATTTGCCAGAAATGTATACAAGAGACAGATCCATAAAATGGTAGAATTATATGCAGCCTAATTTTTTTAAAAAAGGGAAAGTTTTTGAATTCAAACCAACAGATTTTCTAATAGTAATGAAACAATAATAAATATAAAGTGATACAAGCTATATTGTGATTAAGTCTTCCAAGACAAAATTCTAGCCATTAGCTCTATGTATATTGATATTAACTGACACTTAATTAAAACTAATTTTGCAAAAATGAGCTTAGATATTTGCAAAAAAAGTTAATAAAAATTAAAATCTTAATTTTAATGCAGTTTTTGTATTCAGAATCTGAGAGTGGAAATTGTTTTCAATAGGTCATACACCCTAGTTAAATGAAATATTTTGTAAGGATTTGCATTCCAAACTTGAAATGATTCTGAAAGAAACCACAACTTATTGGCAATCATTTTCAATAAAATATTTTGCAAAATAATTAATGAGAATAACAGGACATTTTTTACTGATAAAACATAATGCTAAAATGCCTTACTTATCAATCAATATCATTCACTTAATTAACAAAGTTTTTATTAGCAAGTCTCATATGATTTCATATAATATACATATACTATTTTCGAAGGTAGAAAGAATGTTTTTGACCCAGTAATTTAGAAAATAAATTTTAACTGATAATTACAGAAAATCATAAAATATATCTCCATTAATGTAATATTAACTTACAGCATTTATAACATTCACATTTAGCACAAATATGATTTAAATGTAAAATAAATCCATGCTGTGCACAATTTCATCAAAATCTTTACTTTCTTATTTCATATTATAATATTTTGTAATATCTCTCTCTCAAATGTAGATTAAATTTAAATGAATTTCTACTTTTTTTGTCTCGACTATTTTGTTTATTTTTTAATAATCTTTACTTTAAATCATTAATTGTTCATTTAAGTAAATTTGTAAGCAATAAAATTCCAGTAAATTAAAATTTAAATTCAAAGTTTGAATACATCTGAGAATTTTATTTACTTTTACTACTTGATTTTAGATGCATCTTTTCTTAATTAGATGATAATTCTTTTTTAACATTCTATTTTGAAGTATAAGATGCATCGGTCAAAAATTTTATCTTATTTTTATATTTTAAAAAAATTTTCATGGAAGTTGTTAGAATCTTCAGTTTTATCGTTAATGTTGTGGTTTATTCTGCTGAATAACATCAATATAAAATTATTTTTAATGGATAAATGAAATTAAAAATAGCTAATTAAAAATACATTGCAACTATAGCTTTAATCTTTTAACTGTTCATTATTATTATTATTATTATTTAATGCCTTCTACTTCAGAAATGTGCTATTAATCGATTCAATTTAGAATACACAGAATACTTGAAGTGCTTTAAGTCTATGCATATTTTTTTTCCACCTACAGTGTTTCAGAACTATTGTAGTAACAGCTTATAAGCTTGAGAAACAATAATTCGATGCTCATACACTAAGCAGGCGTGAATAAGAGATTAAACAAAATTATGCTGATCAGAAAAATATCATTACTTTTAAGATGAGTGCTACAGATAGATCATATGATATAAATAAAAATAAAATTCAATAAATAAACATTAAAAATACAATATATAATCATAAAAAAGTTGTAAAAAATACAAAATTTATTTTATTTTATTTATTTATTTTTCATGTCAAAAAAGTATAGCAATTAATTTTAAAACACAGCAGAATGCAAAAATAATTATTTAACCTTAAAAATATTATTTTCACAATAAAAATAAAGAATCCATTATATTTTATAAAAAGCATATAAGTCTCTGGAATGCAACAAAAAAAATGTTTATTTATTTTATTCATCCTTAAGCTAAGGTATCAAAATGATAGCATTCCGAATAAAATTTCATATATTAAAAAGATATTACATATAACATAAGTACAAAGCATTACAACATAATTTCAAATCTGATTTTCAATAAATTCAAATTCAAATACATTCAACAAAAAAGAAAGAAAAAGGTAAAGGAAAAGAAAGAAAGAAAAGATTAGCTATTTTTAAAACATGCACTGACAACAAAATCATCAATTTTTATTTCACACAAAAAACAGTATACTCATCCAATTAAATGAAAGTAAAAACTGTTATTCACCTAACAGAGACATTTTACATTTATCTCAACAATTGCTAACTTTTAAAATCAAGAAACTAAAGGCTAAATTTGATTTTTTTAAAAATTATTAATAATTCCCATTTTATCATAACAGAAACTCAAATTCTCTAGAAAAGATTAGCGGACAATCTAGCAATGCAAAGAAAAATTTACTCTTAATTTTGTACATTAATTCAATTTTCTGTGACAGCTGATTTTGACATGAAAAAAAAGTATGTTTGAAACTTAAATTAGAAATTTCTTATTCTGTATTGCTGGTGGTATTTAAATATTAAAGCTTTTAAAAAAATTCATATTAAGTGCCAAAAAATAATTTTAAACAAAATAAAGCTTTTAAAAAAATATATTATACAGTATTTTAAAGGTTAGCACTAAAGACAAGACAAACTTGGTAAAATATTTTTTTTAATGTAAAGTTAAAAGAAAAGTTGCAATTGATCTTAATAGTTTCCATTTCATTAATTATAATTAAAATTTTATTTTGTGGCCAAAAATTTCTATTAATAGACAATTTCAATGTGTTTCTAATAATATATCTTAAAATTTGCATAAATGAAATATTTTGTTATCTAACATATGTCTAACTTAAAAAGCATTAATTCCAAAAGCATTTTATATAATATTAAATGACATGTAGAAACTGAATATACAAATGCTATATGCTCCACCTACAATATTCAATTATAGTGGTCATGGTATTTGACCACTATATCTTTATTAATAATAAAATAGAATGTGTGTGTGTGTGTGTGTGTGTGTGTGTTGGCACTCTACAGGATACTTACTGCATTAAACTAGAAACTACCAGATTTGGCAGGATTAGTGTACCTTACACCTCAAAGTGACTTTTAAAAGTTTTAATTAGAATTTTAATTAATTAAAAATTAAATAAAAGTTTGACATTTTTTTCCATCTTAAATACACAAAAATGTTATAACTCAAAAAGAAATTAGGTAACATCTTAAAATTCAAAAAAAAAAAAATATCTTCCAGTTCATATTTAACTGCTGCACATTTTTTTTTTAATTTTTAAGTTTATTTTACAATATATTTGACTGCAGTATTGAAACTCGCATTGTTTTTATTGTTGCAACAAATATGATCTAGTTTCTCCATCCATTATTAATAATGGATGGAGAACCAGGCATGAAGATTTAACTATGTTGAATAAGTTCATTTATACTCTGCATTCAATAAAATATTTGTAATTTTGGTTTCATAAAAAATAATGATGAAAACAATGCTAACACATATCCAGTTTAAAACACCATTATTCTTTTTAGTGATATAATCGAATAAATAAAAATATATTATTTTTATAGTTAGAAAACTGCTTTCTTATTTTAGTACATTGATTTTTTTTTAATGAGTAGAAAAAACTTTTATTGACTAATCCTCCGAGATATTGTATGAATTATGAAAAATACTCTATAGTACAGACAAAACTTCAATACTGAATAGTTAAATTACATGGTTATCAAAATTTAGAGTTTAAAAATGCATTGTTTAGTAAGCAAGAAGGGCAAGTTACATAAAACATTTGGATGTGCAGTTATAAAAACAACTCATTCTCATAAACTAGTTATTTCACAAAAAGTGGCCAGTTTAGAAAGGAATATTCGAAATGCAATAAATTATTTGATAGAAAATAATTAAAAATTTCATTCCCTCTGTACATAAAAGTGCATCTGACACCAAATTTTTATTTTTAGAATAAATTTAAAACTTGAGTGTATGGGATGTGTAGAGGGTTTGTCTAGAGAGGTTAAAATGAGCAATTTATTAAATTTAAATTTATTTAAATTATATAAGTTATAAAGGAAGTTGATAACTTAATATAATTAACTATTATTTTTAAATCTTAGCTACACAATTATGTATCACCATGGCATTTCCTTCTTTTCATCATGCTTTACAACGCATCCATGCAGACCATCTTATGTTTAACATGGTTTGGGCATTAATGGTACTTTTACTTCAGAATCCACAAATTCTTTTAGACACATAAGCTGGTTAGTCAAACAGAATATTACTCAAGCTAATACAAGCTGCCCTTTGTCTTTAAGAAAGCTCAATGTCTTTAAAAATCAAATATTTAGTGTTGAAAGTATTGCTCCTACATATATATTCTTATTAAGAAATTCTTAAAATTAGTTCTTAAAATTTTTAAACTGTTATTAAAGAAGCAAGGCAAATTTGAATAAGAATAGCAAAATAAGAATACAAAAATGTAAATACTAAAAAAAAGAGTTTGCAACCAATTCTAATGTTAAATGAACACCGCTTTGTTTTTTAAAAAAATCAAATGCGAGATACAGGAGAAATATAAACTAATTAGTATATTGTCATTAAAAAAATGCAATTTCATAGGCCATTAATATATAAATACATTTGTCATTTAAATTTACTTTCAAAACAAAATTATTAGATTTAATAGCATAATTTTCTCATATTTATTCCTTATTCATGTAATTATTGGATTTAATATAATTAAATAATATATTTATTCCTTATTCATGCACCTTCCTGCAAAAGCAGCTCAAATTTTTAGCAATTTTTACTGTAACATATTTCATTTAGCATTGCAATTTAGATGACAATGGTTCCAAGTTTCCTCAAAATTAGTGCATAATACATTCCAGAGACAACACCATCCAAAGCTTCAATTAAGCAGTGCAATCACAAAGCAAATAGACTTTAGCAGAGAGAGAGAGGGGAAGAAAAAGCCTACCACTGCAGCTGCGCCAGCTCGTGTCTGAGCCGCTTTCAGCTGTGCCTGCAAATGGGCTGGCGGATGGAAATAGCGACACTGGTCACGCGTGCAGCGCCCCTTCACAAAGTCCATGCATACTGTGACGGTGCCCTCGCCACTGTCCACGGTCACGTGCTCAGGAGGGTGGGCGAAGCGGCACTCATTCTCAGTTCGTTTGCAATTGCCACGCTGGAATTCACGGCACACCTGCAGGGAAGAGCAAAAGCAGAACGGCCACCGTTACGGACAAGGCTTGTGCTGAGGCAACAGAGCATTCAACAATGAGAGAGGCCATGCACGGCACAGGAGAACATTTACAGAGGATGAGAGAGCAGAAGTGCATGTGTCAGTTCAAAAGCTTACCCTCCATCACATAGCACTCGTGCAGTCAGCCCTCAATAGCACACAGCTAAATTTAATTTAATTTTCAATTTAAAAATGCATACATGGGAACAGCTTCAATGTGAATAATATGTGCCCAAATGAAAAGAAGACTATGTTGACTTAAAACGTCAATGTGAATAATATGAGCCCAAATAAAAAGAAGACTATGTTTACTTAAAAATTATTATCAGTATAGTTCAGATGTATCTTAATAATAATACTTTATTCTCACTGCCACTAATCCTATACATCTTTTCACCACAAAAAGGTATAGAGTGGACATCAATTTAGAATCTCATAGGCTGTTAATTGATTTTACAATGTGCTTTTTGCCACAAATAAATCATTGACCGTTCAACTATTTTATATGATGCTGAATGGAAATCACATAGCAGGTCTGTACAGATGATATATTGAGAATTGCCTCTGAAATTCTACAAGCAAATTAAGGGTTTTCTTAGTCACATGTGCCTTTATACTGTTCAAATGTAACATTGTCCTTTAGGGAAGTTTGCATATGCACTTATTTTTAATGGCCTGTTTAGGCCTCAACAACATATCGTGATACTACTAAGCATTAAATCTGAAGATAAATAAATGCTTGTATCCTTTAAAAATGGAACCTCCTAGCTTTCACAGCAGAATTTCCACCTAAAATTCATCTAATGACAGATGATAACACAGAATGCTTTATTGGCACATACAACAATTCACTGAAATTAGACATCTTTATTGGCACATACAACAATTCACTGAAATTAGACATAACACAGGCAAGTCTCCTTTTCATTTGGACATATCTTAGACTTTAATAAGAAGGAGATGTATTCACTCAATAAAATAACTGAAATATACCAAATTAACAGCTGGTAATCATTTCACCTTGAGTTTTAAAGATATTTAACTCATGCTATCAAATTATGTTGCAATCTTTTCCCAGTGATCACTTATATATAATAATTAATTGCATAACTTACTTAAAACAAAATGTAATAGTAAAATAACTAATAAAAAATTACTGCTCACATGTTCAATAGATTTGGCCTACATTCTATAAAACACCTAATTTTGCTGCTAAAAAACTAATTCATAGTT
This sequence comes from Argiope aurantia, assembly GCA_026543865.1. Classification (NCBI taxonomy): domain Eukaryota; kingdom Metazoa; phylum Arthropoda; class Arachnida; order Araneae; family Araneidae; genus Argiope; species Argiope aurantia. Next base: position 2,653 of record JAPMOR010052338.1, on the reverse strand, counting down.
CATATTTATTTCAAGAACTTTGAGTTCAAAATCTAGATTTATCTGACAGAAGAAATTAAAAGTTTACAGCAGTTAAACTAGTATAACAACATTTTTTCAAATAAAAAAAACTCTGCTGGTGATATTTATAAATCTCATACTTTCAATTCCTGATAGAAAATTTTCTAACTTCATTCCAAGATTCCAAATTATAAAAGAATTAGAATCATCTACAGATATCTCATAACTTGTTTTGGTATCTAGCCAACTTCTGATGTAAATGAATAATAAATGCGATCAAACCCAGATCATCACAGAGAAGATAGTTCGCTGTTCACGATCCGGGGACGATGCAGAATGTGTCTCAACAGTGGTAGACTTATAGGCTTGGTGACAGAGAAGTGCTTATGAACACGTATATGATTCTTTCTTTTCTTATATTCAGTAATTTTTTCCCTTTAATTTTATATTTTACAATGCATTTTTTTTTTCTTTTTGTTAGTAGATCACCATTTATTTCAATTCCATTTTAATGACTACTTTGTTTATCTGATCAATGACCTGAACATTATGTAATTGTGGAATCACAAACTTCACATTTCATTTATATTTTTTTTATACTGAATTGTAGCAAAAGTTAATTAGTAGTAATCTTTAATACTTTTCCAGTTTCATTTTTATTTTATATTTGGCACTGCATTGCCAAGGAAACACAGTATTCATTATTTTCAGAATTGAATTTTGCCATTCTTGACATCGATTGATACATTTTTGTATAAATTTATTCATTTTAATGCTCATTTAGATATATTTATTTTACTTTCCGTTTATGTTTGATAAAATTTATTATTTTATAAAATTCATCATTTTTTCCAAAGTCTGTGTCATTTTTGATTATTTCTGTTACTGTATGACTATTTGTTTGAAACCGATTTTGGTAATAATATTTTATTTAAGTGTTTGCGAAAATTATGGATAAGAAAGATCCCATTAAAAATAAACACTTTTAATATATATATATATAATGTATACTATGAATTATATATATATTTCTTCATGATTCTTCCAATGAGCATAAGATTATCTTTCAAAATTTTCAGTATTTAATCTGTAAGAATCATATCTGAAATACTTTAAATCAGATAAATACTCATCTAGAGGAATACATCTAGTTATAGAAGAATTTCTGTAATGATTTCAGTTATTTGCATTTAATATATTTATATTTAACATTTTAATAACAATAGCAAGCTGGAAAAGCTTGGATAAAATATTTGAGTATATAGAGAATAGATAAGCTACTATAAAATTACAATTTTCCTAAATTTTAAAAATATATATATACTATTTAAATTTCTTTGAAATTTTAGAACTAATTTCAAAAGGCAAACAGGAAGTTTCCTTATTATTTATAAATAAGCTTGAAAATAACATTTCTTTATTAAAATAAATCGCAAAAAAAAGCCATTATGAAATTATTAAGAAGCTTAAGGAATGCACAGGAAAAAGATGAATAACATATTTGAAACAATGAATTTTTTAAATCTTACGACTCACAATCAAAAGGCAAATTTAAAAATACCTTGAAAAGAATGTGTTGTGTTTTTCATTTCTCAGCTTCACTAATTTTATGATTCTACTTTCTTATTGAAAAGAGAGAAAACAATTTAGTAGTGTCAATATGCCATATGTACTATCATTATTTCTTTCTCAATTTTCACACTAGAGCTTAAAGTTCATTTAATTTCTATATTTTATAAAGTAATTCCTAATAATTTAATATAAATCTTGGCATTCAGAAAAATTAAGTCTTTACAATTTAACTGATCTTTATTAGAATGTAATAAAATAAATGTGAAAAATTAAAACTCAATAAAACCAAAACAATTATTGTAGAAAAATAACTACAATATTAATCTTTAAAAAAAATATGAAAATTTTGAAGAAGGAATGAAATTTTATATGAATGCTTATTTTAATCAATAAATAAATTCACAAATCTATTATCACAGTTAATTTTTGCAATTAAAATATTCATAACTGGGAGACGACTGCACAGGTAAAATGTACAAATGCCTAGGAAAATGTAGCGAAATACTAAACATAAATCATAAAGATTTACTTCAAAAGAATACAAAAAAAAATACTTTTAAAATATATTTAGCATGTACAACAAATACTGTAATCAAGAAAAATGCAGCTGTTTCCCTTTCTTAATACATTAAACAACAACAGCTTTTAATGAATTGTTCCATTTTTAAGAAGTACAGAATAAAAGAAGTTAAGATTTTTTTAATTTTAAGTGTTACTTTTAACTCTTAAAAAAACCGAGTGAAATAATAATTGATACAAATACATTCAATTTAATATGTTGCAGTATTTCTCTAAGTATTAATACTATACAACATTAAGTTCAATTAGTTCCAATACTTAAATCTGTTAATTAGTAGTATATCATTTTTATTAAGTCATTAATTTTATTAAATATAACAATTTTAAAATTTATACATTAGCATTTAATTTAATTTTTTTAATTATACATAATTACAATACTTTGAATTTTTATACATTTATGTAGCCTATTTTTTCAGATATATTTGTATACAAAATGCATTAACATCATTACAACCATTATGAACATTCTGCAAAAGGCATAATTATGAATTTCTATCAA